>QWZN01000060.1:0-206096 GCA_003693225.1 Venturia aucupariae | reverse complement strand
AGTTAGCCTAGGAATTCAATTAGTATCTTATCTCCCTTAAAACCTAGCTTGACGAAGAGTACACGTAGGAGCAGCGACGTACCTACCTATAGACTAAGCTAAATAAGTCTACTAGATATACTATTCTTCAGTACTAGGATATACTAGTTATACAAGACGTAATAGTCTCGCTAGCTACTCGTATCGAAAAATCCTCCTCTACTAAGCGGAAGAGCACTAAGGATTATATAAAAGATACTAAGAAGCCTAAGGGCTAGGATAAGCCTAGGGGTGGACATAGAGGTAGCCGGGGAGGATTATCCTCTCGCGGGGGTCACGTAGGTAATGCGAATAACTTAAGCAAGGCTTAAGATTTAAGCTATATTAAGTACTTTAGATACTATAAGTATAGCTATTATGCTACTAAGTATCTAGAGTCTAGTCCTACTATCGTAGCGCTAGTAGAAAGCAACTCCAATACTAGTAATAGTTAGGGAAAAGGACGAGGGTCCTCTCCCTGGTCGTAGAGGGGAGGATCTAGGAAGTAGACGACGAAGAATAGTCGCTATAACTACGAGGCAAAGGCGAAGGACAGCCGACGTAATAGCTCGGGCTAGTAGTAAGAATACCTACCCTTAAGGTTGAGGGTTAGATCTTGTCTATAGTAAATAGGTTAGAGGTATCTACCTTATTAGACACTAGTATAGACATTTCCGTAATAGACCCTAGCTTTACGCTAGAGATGCGACTATAAAGCGTACTAGTAGAGCTTCTATCTAGACCTAAATAGGGTAATAGAAATATTGGCTATTGCTATAGCGTATATCAATTTGTATAGGAAGTAGTTGATTCGCATAGATAGCGCAAGCAGGGAGAACACGTAGCGTATACGATTAACTATATTAGTCTACCTCTACTACTAGGTATACTAGTATTATACAAGTAGAAGATTATATACAATACGGCGGATCTTACCTAGCGATTCTAGTACGAGGAGGATGCGTCCTCTACTATAGCTATACTCTCTCTCTTTATATAGGAGGATATTCAGGAAGAGGTAAAGGATAGTCCTTACCTATTTATCGTATATACGCTACCGGATGAAGATAATAGTAAGAAGCCTACGACAAGCTATATAGTAGTTCTTCTACCTAAGATCTCAGATCTGGCGGCGGCCTTTAGCGAAGAGGGTACGACAAGCTTACCTAACAAAGGCGCGGAGTATCCGATTAAGACTACGGCTCCTCTACCTTATAGCCCAATTTATCCTTTATTAGCTAAAGAACTAGAGATCCTACGTCAATACATCATCGAAGCGAAGGCGAATAGTTGGATCCGGGATAGTACTAGTACTACTAGTTCCCCTATCCTATTTGTGCCTAAGTAGGATAGTAGCTTACGCTTATACGTCGATTACCGTAGGCTGAATGCGGTAACACTTAAGAACCGTTATCCACTTCCTTTAATCTCGGAGATCCTAGATAGGCTCTAGGGTTACTAGTACTTTACCAAGTTAGATCTTAAGAATACCTACTACCGCATCCGTATCCGTTAAGGCGACGAGTAGAAGACGGCGTTTCGTACGCAATATAGTTACTTCGAGTACTTAGTAATACCGTTTAGATTAGCTAACGTACCGGCTACCTTCCAGGTATATATCAATAAGGCTCTTAGTAAGTTGGTTGATACTACCTATATTGTTTATCTTAATAATATCATAATCTATTCATAGTCCCGCGAGGAATATACGAGGCACGTGCGATAAGTAATCGAGAGACTAATATCTTTTAGCTTATACTACAACTTAAAGAAGTACAAGTTCTTTTATTAAAAAGTAGAGTTCCTAGGGTTCGTTATAAGCACCGATAGAGTCTTAATAGACCCTCGTAAGGTAAAAGCAATCACCGAGTAGCTAGTACCTTCAACTTTTATAGAGCTCCAATTATTCTTAGGCTTCTATAACTTTTACCGTCGCTTTATAGAAGTATACTCTAAGTATGCGCTACCCCTAACAGCACTACTAAAAGGAAGCTAGAATAGAAAGAAGGCTAGGCTATTTCTATAGCTAGTAGGTACTAATAAAGCTTTTCGTAAGCTTATCGCAGCCTTTACGACGGCTCCTATACTAATATATTTCGATCCTAGGAGGAGGATTAGGGTTGAGACTAATATATCTATCTTTGCTATTATAGCAATCCTATCCTAGTTGAATAAGAATAACGGGTAGTAGTAACCCGTAGCGTACTAGTCTCGCAAGCTAGTCGACGCCGAGCGTAATTACGAGACTTATAACCAAGAGCTCCTCGCTATCGTAGCGGCGTTTAAATACTAGCGATACTACCTCGAGGGGAGTAAGAACCTAGTTGAGGTCCTAACTGATTATTAGAACCTTACGGGCTTTGCTAAGGTAAAGTAGTTGAATAGTAGGCAAGCTAGGTAGGCTATACTACTATCTACTTATAACTTTATTATTACACATCGTGCTAGGAAGACAAACCCCGCTAATACGCTATTAAGACGTGCGGACTACGATAATAGTATAAGGGCTATAAACTAAATACTACCTATACTAGTTAAAAAGTTAGCTCTTGAGCTAACTAAAGATATTATAAATATACTTCTATCTAGTAAAGATAATGCGACGTAGATACGCGCAACTAGTATAGAGCTATAATATATAATACTATAGGAAGGACTCTCAGCTATCAAATAGGAAGACGTATAGGAATTGATTACGATCCGTATAGATATTATCCTAACCCTCGCAGTAGAATCTATATATAAGGATACTACTCTCCTAGCTAGAACTTTAGTAGCTGAAAGCTAGCGTAGGGGCGTTAAGAGTAAGTCGCTTCGCCGTCGAATCTCTAACGAGAAGGAGAACAAGAACTAGAAAATCAAGGATAGCTTGATTATATTTAAAACCAGATTGTTTATTCCTCCTATATAAGCCGTGCGGGATAAGCTGCTAAAGCGTAACTATAACGACCTATATACCGGGCATTTTAGAATAGTACGTACAATCTAGCTACTTAAGCGCAAGTACTATTAGCTAAGCATAGATAGCGACGTCGCGGAGTATATACGAAGCTACGATATCTACTAGAAAACAAAGGTAAAGAGGTATTTGCTATATAGTAAAATAGAAGTATTACTAGTACCAAAAGTACTATAGAAGGAGATTGCTCTAGATTTTATAAGTGGCGTGCTACCTAGCATACGTAATAGTATCGTATATAATGCGATCCTTATAGTAGTAGATCGATTCTTAAAGATAGCTTTATACTTTCTAGTTAAGAAGATAATAACCGTAGTATAGACAATAGACCTACTAATCGACTACGTATTTACGAGGTTTAGCTTTCTAGACGGAATGGTTTCGAATAGAGATCCAAGATTCATATCAGAATTCTAGTTAGAATGCTACTACTACGCGAAGGTAAAACGTAGGCTAAGTACAGCCTTTCACCCCTAGATAGATGGCCAAATAGAAAGGCAGAATCAAACAATATAGGAATATCTAAGGGCTTTCTATTCAGAGTATTAAGTAGAGTAGGCGAAGCGCCTACCTATCGCAGAGTTCGCGTATAACAATAGCTATCGAAACGATCTAGATGTATCTCTATTTTATATTATACTTAGATATAACCCTGAGATAAGGTTTGATACTAGGGATAGTACCTCTAAGAGGGAGATACTAGAGGCAAAAGAAAGAATTCAGCGCATTTATATTACACGCAAGGAGCTAGAACAGCGACTACGAGACGCATCCGAGAATCAAGCTAAATACTATAATAGAAAATATTAGCCTAAGAAGTTTAATAAGAATAACTTAGTCCTAGTCTCTACGAAGAATTTACGCCTTAAAAGCGTAAGTAGGAAGCTGTCTCCTCGTATAATAGGACCGTTTAGAGTAGATAAACCTATAGGCTTACAAGCCTATAGAATTCATATACCAAGTAGTATAAGGATATATAATATATTCTATATCTCCTTACTAGAACCTTACCACCGCCGCGTAGGCGAATAGGAAATCCTTCCCCCTCCCGAAATTATTGAAGGAGAAGAAGAATAGGAAGTAGAAGAGGTACTAGCAAAGAGTAGGCGATAAGGTACTATATAGTATTATATACGCTAGAAGGACTAGGGTCTAGAATATAATTCCTAGGAACTAGAACAAAATATTAAGAATGCTAGAGAAGCAATTCGCGCTTTCGAAAAGATAAAGAAGCGTAGGCATAGCGGATAAGGAGAAGGTACTAATATTGTTATACCTATACTAAATAGGACTACAATAAATGTTAATACTAGATTCCTTAGAAGCTGCGGCGTAAAGAACGGGAGTAGTAAGTATCGCGTATAGTAAAAGCAACTGATATATAGTCGAGGCTACGGTCTACCTAAATATACAAATTCCAAGATCCTAAGATTCTAGAAAACCCTAGGAAAAGGGCAACGAGACGGTGTAGTAAAAGATATAAACCTACTACTTATTACCTACTAAGCGTATACTTAGCGATAATAAAATTTATAACAGTTAGATCATAATTATATTATAAGAGACTCGCAATCGAGAAGTAATATTTTATTATACTTAGGACCAACGTGGCCCAAAGGATTTATTATCCTTTATTTAGATTTATACAAGTAGGTAAGAAACCTACTCTCTAAGTATACAAGATATACTAGTAGCGTAGGTAAAACACGGTCTAAACCTATACCCTACTTATACCCCCTCTACCTCACTTTCAGAGTCCTTATCCTTAGACTCTAGAGGAGCTAGAGGTAGTTAATTATTCTAAGAAGAAATAGTTAGTATATAGGTAAAGTAAGCAACTCGTAGGCTACTTACGACGGAACGGTAGGAGTTAACTATATACTCTATAGAGGCCCGCAAATTTCCTACTTCCTTTAGTAACGCTATACCGACGTAGAGTATACTCTTAGGCTTCGAGGTACTACTGAAGCGCTTACTCTTTGTCTTCCACGCCCGTATTTACTTATTAGCGTCGGTAAGGCGTAAGGTAAGCGCAGCTAGGATAGCGATACTACCTAAGGTTGTATACTTCTCGATAATATTATTAATAGTAGAGATGTACTTAGTCGGAATCTATATTCGATTAGCCTACGCAACTATTACGCGAAATATTCGTTTACTTACTAGGTCGTAGGGCTTGTATATATAGGCGCAATAAGAGTACTTCTTAGTATTACTCTTATTATAATTATACTTCAGCCTAGTACTACCTTTAAGTAGGTACTACGCATAGCGTATACAGCATGCCTAGCTTAGAATATCTAGGGCTTTCTAGGAACGCTTTGGTAGAGGAGTCGTTGGCGCCTTAGCGGCGACGCGCTTAGGAGCTATAGTCGAGTTATAGGATAGGAGTAGGGAAATTGATAATATAGGTAAGGAGCTAGTAAGATACTAGCGAGAAGTTAATATTATTATTACGAAAAGAAAAAGAGAAGTAGACAAACTTTGTTTTAATTCTAGGAATTCTTCTATAAGATTCTATAGAGGCGCGTACGCGGTACGTAAGTTATTATATTACGACGCGTAGTATTTATCTTAGGGTTACGATAGATCCTAGGATTTGAAAAATCCTAGGAAATTTTAGAGTTTTGATTTTCCCTAGAATTTACAGCCTAGGGTCTAGACAACGCACGTGCGTACTAGCTTACCTATATACTATTCATAGTCGCCTCGAGTGCGAGGACGCCCTCCTAGGGGAGGAGGTAATTATAATAAGGTTTAGGATAATTTCTCTAAGGATAAAGATTAGGAATAGATTAGGTAATTATTTATTATATAACCTATAGATATAGGTCGTAGGTTCCTCGTAAGGGAGGAATAGATAGAGATTATCTTTTATACAAATCTACTCTTATACTTCTTTATAATTCTTATATATAGCTAGTATCTACTAGGAAGTAAGTCCCTTCTCTTAGGGCTTTAAAGCTATCTATTATTACCTTTCTAATAACCCTATAGTTATACGCGGCGCCCTTATAGCCCGGATAAACTAAGGTGAAGTTTATCTTAAAATCAATACTAGTAAATATATTTTGCGCAATTATACTATAACGAGACCTCTACGGAATCCGCGCTTCTATAGCTATATTCCTAAGCCTAATCTTAATAAAGGTTCTATCTACTACGCCTATATAGTTACTAAAGAATAGGAAGAATTTATCGCTTAATTTGATAATATTTAAGTAGCGATCTACCGGCGGTCCCATGGTAACTTCATATAGAATAAGAAGAGTATTAAGAACTTTATAGAAGTAACTCAATACCGTAGTAAGAGAATACCAAAAAAGCTCTCTAGTAATACGGAAAGAGTATCCTTAAGCCGTAATAATAAGGAATAAGGCTAGCTTAAATTTAAGCGACTTCCTTATACTACGAAGGTTTATATACGCTAAAAGCTATTCTACTAGCTACTTAAACTAATCGCGATAGAACCTCGTAACTAACTTGAGGCGCTCCGGGTAACCCTCTAAAAGGTTAATAATCTACTTCTCTCCAGCCTTTTTTTGAGAATTAAACAACGTATATTTGTCTAAACCTTCTCCTCGTCCTCGTCGATTCGGTCTTTGCGCGCAACGGCGCTATTACTTTTAGAAGCCTCTAGCTATAACAATTACTCCTAGAGAGAGCTAGAGGAAGACAAGGATTTTGAATAAAAGAATATAGTCTATTATAATAGTAATAATAATAGTAGTAATAATAGTAGTAATGGTAATAGCAGGGCTTCTTAGGGGCGAAGTAATAGTAAGTCTAGATTCTCTACAGGTTTTTAAATAGTAGGTCTCTACCTCCTATTTAGAAACCTGCGGTAGAAGCTGTTTTTAGTATATATTCGGCCGTGCGAAGCCCTGAAACGCCCTCTAGATTATAGTGGCTAATGCATTAACGAGATTCTACCAGAACCCGTATTTTAAACCGAATAAAACACCATTTACGCCAGATTACGTCTCAAAACCAGCCATTTGGCCGAACACCACGGGTTTTTGAGCACATATTGGCGGTGGCAACTGGATTCAACCCTAAACCGAACAGACCCTTAGCTTTTATAAGCAAGATCTAAACCCATAGCAGTTACTCGAATGAGCCAAATCCCGTTTTTAACTCCGCCCGAAGATCAGCCAGACAACTCCTCTCCTCTCCACTAAGTCCAGAATGGGGAAGGCATCTACTGATTCCGCCATGAGATGTAGATGGGGCGTAAGTATATAGGCTTTGATGGTCGCTGAAGCATGAGGAAGGCATGGTCCAACACAACCTCAGCACCAAAGTCAAATCACTCTTCTGCAGAAACTCTCAGCTTGTTAATAGCTCATCTCCTACAGTAAACGATACAACCATGTCTCTCTCCGGAAAGGTCGCTCTAATCACTGGCGGTACCAAAGGAATTGGCAAAGCAACAGCCCAGAAATTCGTCGCCGAAGGAGGCGTTGTCGTGGTCAACTATGGACGTGATGCAGCTGCGGCAGAAGCTCTAGTCAAAGAACTCGGATCCGACAAGCTGCTTGCAGTGCAAGGAGACGCAGGCAAGATCTCGGACATCGAGAACATTGTAGCCGCGGCGGTTGAGAAGTTCGGAAAGCTGGACATTGTCATGGCGAACGCTGGTGTTATGCCAATGCGGGATTTGGAGCATATTACAGAGGAAGACTATGAGAAAGTCATGACCTTGAATGTCAAGGGTCCTCTATTCCTAGCACAGGCGAGTCTTGTGAGGTGGTCCCATTTCAAGTACACAATCATTAATAAGGACAATAGAAAGCCGTACCACACATGGCGCCCGGCTCCTCCCTTATTCTCGTCTCTACAACCCTAGCCGTAGCATCAAACGTCGCGCCTGGCTATCTCCCATATCTAGCTTCCAAGGGAGCGATTGAACAAATGACCCGTGTATTGGCCAAGGACCTGGGCACCAAGGGCATCCGTGTCAATGCGATTGCACCTGGACCTACAGGCACTGATTTGTTCCTCGAGGGCAAGCCTGAGCAGATGATTCAAGGCATTGCAAAGGCCAGTCCTTTCAACAAGCTGGGCCTGCCAGAGGAGATCGCTGATGTTGCAGCATTTATGGCTGGAGACGCCAGTCGATGGCTCAGTGGACAGATTGTCAGGGTGAACGGTGCTATGGCATAACGAGGTTGAGGCTCGTGGTCTGCTCAGCTTGTCTTGGTGGTGGCTACTGGGCAATAGCTTGAATTGGAACTCAAGATAATCATGAATATATCACCCGTAGTACGTTGCCTCATTTCTCTATTGCTTATGGGAGAACTCGCCATGCCATGGGGGGAAGTCCATTGAGGGAATGGTCTAAACTGGGTGAGATTGCTTCTACAACAACCGTTGAACAGTGGCTTCATCAAACGAATGCCCCCTCTTCAGTGTCTCACATTCGAAGGTACCATTAAGTATAGAGCCCCCTAACTCTAGATCGATATCGGTAAATTTCTAGCGATCCTTTCCTTTCTAATTTGTAGATGTTGATTCAAATTCAGCTGTACTACGAGAGGCACTGCATCAATAAAACCACTATGGTTATACTACTCAAAGGCTTTAGTCAAGTCCAGCTGATCAACACCTTTGGCGAGCATCAGAGCGTACCTTACACCAACGATCCAAGTTCACCGATGCGGACAGCCTTACCCAATTGACCTATCGGATGCTTTGCTTTCTGCCAGCTTTCATGACTGTATTTTTCGTCTTCGCCTTTGTGCACGGACCATGCTGTCCCGATTCATGGGCGACCAATTGTATTGAGGCCTATTGTCTTCTGTCGCCTATTGTCAAGCAACAATATGCCTCCAAGTGAAGTGAGGCCATTCACAAGTTCGAATAAGGTACTCGCCATATCCGATACTTCTTCCAATATGGAGTTCCACTGGTCATCACTCCCCTCCCATCGCTCTTTACCGCTGGACAAAATATACTCAACACAACCCTTCATCACGAAAGCTTGCTCAGACCAGATCATACACACATATCATACCCCATAGACAAGAAGACATCTTCAAGCAGATATCATGAGCATGGATATTCCTTCATTCCAGATTTATGAATCCGAACCTGAAGGCGGCTACCCCGATTTCAAGGACAAAGCGAGAGAGACCGACTTTAATCAACCATCCTCAGCAATCAGGTCAACAATTCAAAGCTCACCCATACCTGGAGAAGAACAACCCCCACCGCATGATCATCAATCACCAGTAATCGAATCTGGCGTTGAAGGTACACTTGGCTCTAGTCTCAGCAGACCACGACTCACCAGGTCCGGTAGAATAGCCATGAAAGAGACCGAAAGGTTATACTCTTCAGCAGCAGGCCGCTCAACTCACAAAAAGGCGTCCCCCGCTTCTCCAGATGAGGACCCATCTCACTCCAATGAAGAATTACTGGCTCCTCAACCCAAACGGAGAAAAGTATCTGGAGCTGTTCCGTTCACATCAATCGGTCCCCGAATAGCAAGGACCACATCCTCGACACCCACCATCAAGGGAAACGATCCCGAGTCAGCACCCACACCTGACAACGACAGTACCTTCGCCGCCTGCGACATACCTTCCGCTACTGTCATATTAACCACCGGCATGGTCCCAGCGACCGTCCTCGGGAAAGCATTCTTCGGCGCGGCGCAAGCCTTGAAATATCGAGGTCCACGTAACCCCATCAGCAGACACATGAAGTTCCCCGAGGAACAAGCATTGTCGGATGAGAGTGTTGATGAAGATAGACCTGAGAACGTGAAGGTGAAGAAGGGGATGAAAGTCATGTGGACTGATGGATGGTGGAGCGAGTTGCATGAGATTAACGGGGTGAAGAGGAAGGCGGGGCAGAAGGGGAATAATCTTGTCAAGGACAGGAGTTGGCAGTTGGGTGGGGATAAGAGGGGGTGAAGTTCAATTGTTGGGGAAATGGATGGATTATAGTCAAGAAGGGGATGGTTTTGAGTTTGATACCCGCAGTGATTCTGCAATGGAGTACGATGGTGTTTCGCTACCAATGGGGATGATCTTGAATGAATTTGAAGGGCTTCAAAGTGATATCAAGCTTTCCCCGTGTGGTGAACACGGTGGGACCTCACTCTGATGACTTTTGTGCTGGATTTTCCAGCAACATAATTCGATTCCATATTGAGCTGTTCCAACTCAATAACGATATTGCAGATTGTCAGAGGTCTCGGAATTTCGCTAGATGTGTCTCAGTCAGGAATGAGGATTATGAAAAATCAAAACTTCGGTTGCAACAAGAGAAACCAAGAGCGAAGGCCATTGACTCTAAATTCAGAGCCCATGTTCGACAATGAAAACCTACCCAAACCATTCTTAACATCGCTGGCAGCTTGAGAGTGCCGATCTCAGTTTAGCAGAGTACAAGAGTAAGCTAGCTCTGTGATGCCATTGTCAACGAAGCACTCAAGTTCTGAGACCACCATGCCTGTCTGATTTTATCATCGTGCTCACCTGATTACTTGAACGCCACTAGGCTCTCTCAATGCTCCGCTGCTGAAGGTCAACACAATTGTGATTGCCACTGGCTATGAAGGGTATCAAACATCTCTCCCGGAAGGCCCAAAAATGCTCAAACGCTAGCGAAAATGCTTTCAAATCACTTTTTGGTTACGTTTCAGTCCTCCTAGGGCTGTTCGTCGCTGATGCTCCAGGCTTACGTGCCAATTTGGCGAAGAAGTCGCTCAATCTCGCATTTTCGTCGATGGTGTCTTTTGGCGACTTGGGCCTGTCTTCTGCAGCTCGGGCAGATTCTCGCTCCTTTGCGAACGTTAGCGAGGCCCTGCTGTTATGAGTTCTTGTTGATGCTTACCTTGATCTGGCTAAGGGTGTAATCGAGATCCAGGTTGATACCTCCCACGTTGTACTGGACTGGTCCAATGTGCTTGTCAACGTCGCCTCGACCATCGGAGACGATTTGTTTGGAGGGCGGCTGCTTCTGATCCTTGATCGCCTTCTCTGCCTTGTCCTCCTCTTGTAGCTTCTCGAGAATCTTGGCCTGCTCGGCTAGAAATGTTTGCACATCTTCGCTCTCCACCTCAATTCCGCTTTCGGGTTTCCGAGCCAGACCCGGCAAAATGGCGTCCATTTTAGGATCTCGAATCTCCTGCTCGTACAGCGACACAGCTGTGGAAGCCTCTGGCTCTTCTCCTTGCGATGCTTCAGGAATCGCTTCCGTTTGACTATGGACTTGAATATCATGTGACCACATCTCGCTAATGACTTCGGCATCAAAATTGTCCGCCATGATACGAATTTTGCTCCACGAATCCCAGTTAGGTGGTACCAGTGTCTTATCCCTATTGGTGACCTCGTATTTGAGCTCCTTCTTTTGGAGCGTCGATTGTATTCCGAGGGAAGCGTGGATGAGGATTTGGAGAGAGCCAGGAGCTGATGGCATGGTGTAGATGAGAGAGCCGCCATGCTTGAGCAGTACCGTTCGCACATATTGGCCCACGTAATCGAATTGCTCGTCCTTCCATCCTTGCTCCTTCTCGAGTATCTGCATTTTGTCTGTGTTTTGGCAGACTACGCATAACGGTACTCCTAGCGGCTCGTCCCATTCTCCAGGACCGGGAGGCAGTGCCAAACTCTCATCTGGTTTTGAGCCCTCCAAAGTGGTACTCCGTTTTGTATCCCTCCAATACACGACATTGTCTTCCATAGCCTGTTTGCTCTCCACATCTAGTGACACAACGACTGATCGCAGAAGTCTTATCCAATCTCGCAATTGCCGTATCCAGTTCCATGGTTGACTCCAATCCAGCAATACCACAACAAGCGTATTCGGGAGAGTCTTTGGCGTTAGCAGCGGTTTCAGAAGCGGCGCCAGTGGTGGAGAGGCATCAGCGAGGGTGTAGACAGACAGGCGTGCTAGTGTGTCTGTTTCAATTAGTATCCCAACTACGATACTTTGAAGGGCGCATTCCTACCTGCTTGATCGGCATCCATAACGTCTTGATATGTGTACCCCAAGGCATACTGATTAGCCACCGGAGGTTTCTTTGAATTGTATTTTCGACTTGTAGCTGGTTCTGGGGAGAGCGATTCGAGAAACTCCTTCTGTGATTCCGGTGTGCCTCCTGTGTATTTCGTTAGAGCAACATGAACAAATTCAAATCCGATAAACATACCCAGCAAAATGAGCTGCTTCTCAGGCAATCGCCTGCCGCTTGAGACGCTATTCAATAAAGACGACCAAATCTCCTTTTTCGGGGTTGCCTGACTCTTCCGTTTTTCTACGCTGTCTTGAGGGAGGAATGAATTTGTGGACGTCCGTTCCATGATTGTTGCGTGTGGTTTGAGCAATCTAGGAGGTTGCAGTAAGAACCACTGGGGAAAATAATCAATGAGGATGTTGAGGTCGCGCTGTTGGAAATGGGTGGACGCGCCGCAAGCGGAAACACGAAGGGCCAATGTCCAAGCTCAGAACTTCTTCACGAGACATCAAACCCAAAGAGAGTCGGTCGCAAAACAACAATGCGCTAGAGATTGAACCCGGGCACTATTCTGCACCTCACTCGAACATTTCCTACAATGAACGGCATCAAAGCTACGGCGAAGCTCAACCAGCGCGAGCTCGAAGAAGTCATCCCACCAAGCGCGTCCTGGCATCGCGACTACGCCGACACTGCCTTTGTCTATATTGGCGGTCTCCCGCTAGAACTGTCGGAAGGCGATGTCATAACGATAGCATCTCAATATGGCGAGCCCGTCTTCATAAACATGCCGCGCGACAAGGAAACAGGAAAACCAAAAGGCTTCTGTTTTCTCAAATACGAAGATCAGCGGAGCTGTGACCTGGCAGTCGACAATCTGGGTGGAGCTACAGTGCTTGGGCGGATGCTGAGAGTGGACCACACCAGGTACAAGAAGAGGGAGGACGAAGAGATAGTGGACAACACCATGGGACCTGTTGAGAGAGGTGCTGTCAGAGATGGACCAGGAGCAGTCTCGGATACAGAGAGCGAGGATGCGCCACCTCCTAGAGCGCTACTCAAAGAGGAGAAAGAACTGCAAGAGCTCATGCGGAATGAGGACGATGACGATCCGATGAAGGCATATATGATTCAGCAGAAGAAGGAGGAAGTTGAAGTCGCACTCAAGGCATTGGCTAAGCGTGAGAGCAAATCGAAGTCTAAGGAGGAGAAGAGAAAACATAAGAGTCACCGATCACGTAGACACGATGGAGATCTGGACAGACGGGAGAAGAGTTCGCGAAGACACAGGTCACGAACGCCAGAAAAGAGACGGCATCGATCACGTACACCTATAAAGGACGAAGACTCAGACTCAGAGTACGAGCGCCGACGACGACGAAGAAGAGAAGAGCGATCCAGGACTCCGGTCATGCGGGACGAAAAGCCGTCCAAGCCACGAGCAAGGGATCGCTCAATTACGCCAGTATATGGAGGACGTTGAACAAGCGCAATTTAGCAATAGTCGACTTCTTACCCTTTCTTCGCAACCGAGATTGGTTGCCTCAACCTTGGATCTTATTGCAATATGGTGAGTTTTGATCTTTACAATTTTTTTTCATTCTTTTGTTTATCTTCACCCAGCTCACATGGGTATAATAATTGATCGACCGAGCATACTAATGAAGCCTGCGTGCAGCATCCCGATTCTGCTGCTGTTGATGCCGTCTAGGCGAAATTCCACACCCACTCTTACTCCTCACCCATCGCAACTCAGTAGATAGCAAGAGCGGCTTCCTACATTCAGGACAAGTCGGCCTTTCCCCCCTTACCCACTTCTCCAAGCAAGATTGGCAATACGCACCAGTACATCTACAACCCTTAATAGTAACTGGGGGTCCAGTCAATGCTGTGAATCCATCTCCGCAACCGGCATCTTCCAAAAGAGTGAACCCATTTCCGTCGCTTACATGTTTGGTTAATCTGTTGCCACCGGCTAGACATCCTATCGTGTCAATTTTGGTATTGTCATCTTCAAAGGGGATGAAAGTGGACTGGAAGATGTTGGTCCATGGATCACAATCTAACAAATCAGCACGTATCGCTTGTAAATACTTGAAAACGCGCTTCTCAACAAGATTGTTCGAACTTGAACCATGCTGAGAAAAAACAATCAGATATCTGAGAAGGGAAAAGTAGGAATCGACATCTACTCTACGCCTCAGGTTGTCTAGGCCCTGATAAGTGCGGACAGCGGGTGAGGTGGTGGGGGTATCACGATCATGTTGTCCTACTACTGCAGCAGACTCAATGCCAGCCATGTTCAACATCCAATTCGAGTGCGAAATAGTGTACGTTAATTCCTCGACATAATTATCGTCGAATATCGTTTGGCGGAGGATGCGATGTTCGAGGTTTGTGGAGGATGGGTCACGGCGGTAGGTAATCATTCGTAATACGGTTATCCCACCTCTTTTGGCGACACGGTCGAGCGCCGTACCCAAGTCCTCTCTTCTCATCACATATGAAGGAGTATGAGGAGGGGGGCCCCATGTCACTTGATCGTCGAAGTAGGCACGTTCCAGCCATATTTTGCTTTTTTTGAGATAGTGCTCGGTTGAGTATGTTTGTGTGGTGTCGTTGAACAGAGTTTCCATGTATCCTGATCCGTAGTAAGGATTTGCGTCGGGGCCCTGGGTTTGTTGTTAGGATAACTCAAGTACCAAAATGACATTAGTCAGAGATGAGTTTGAATGTACCCTTGCCTCAAATGGAGCCCAGGACATTTCATTGAAAGTGTCCTGGTCATCTATCTTTCCCTTCAAGGTGTTGTGGAAATGATTTTTTATCGCGGCAGGGTTGGTATTCCATATTTCAGATGGCTCGAAGATGATATCCACGTTGCTAGGGGCTATGCTGACGTCTCCGTAGGCATAGCAGATTTTGTGGTGACACTCGTGGTGGATGATTATGTCACGCCAGATTTGGGTTGTTTCTGCCATGGAGTCTGTGAGTACTCTGTATGTGATTAATAACTGTAAGATAATTGCGGTTCATTTGATGGACCGATGCTGGAAGGGGCTGCTTTTGACGAACAGGTCCAGAACTGTACCGTTGTGTATGAGTTCGGGCCATCGAGCTAAGATACAGTAGCAGTGTTTCTCGCAAAAGCTGTCTGAAAGAAGAAGACATTACCTTTGAACAAGGGAACTGGGGAGGCTCGAATCGTGTCCATCGGATGATCGAGATGAAGTAGGTTTCGAGGCGTTATTCGCCTCTTTGAAAAATAGTCTAAACAGCTGCTTTGGAAAGGGAATTTTGTTACGAGTATTTCAAAGTGCATCACCCTCTGAACCGGAAATAGATGTATTACCCTATCGTCCGATCGGCTGGCGATAACAACCTGAGGGACTGTGGGCGCAACGGAAAAGCGAGCCGAGCCGCGAAACCTTAGGCTCACTACCTACTTGGCTGGTTATCAGATGAACACTGCATCCTTCATGTTCGGACTTGCTCGTCGAACCTACCTGCGAGGTATATCGCGGTGTAGGGGGCCAACCACACGCCTCTTTTCTAGCGCCAAAACAGACTTGGGGTACTCTTTCGAAGAGGAAAAGCTCCCCTGGTACGCCGCAGATCAGTTTTACCCGGTTCGAATTGGAGAGGTTCTCGACTTCAGGTACAAAGTATTGGGGAAGCTCGGATACGGCGCAGATTCTACAAGCTGGCTGTGTCGAAACATCAAGTAAGCTGGATGAAAAACATATCTTTACTGCTTTGGGATGGAGCTAAAGCAAGCAAAGGGATACTGGTTTCGTAACCATCAAAGTTTGTACCCGAGACGTTGCCCATACCGGACGTATCCATCGAGAGCTACAATTCTACGAACATGTTAGTTCTCTCGATTCAAAGCACCATGGCCAATCCTTCATCCGTGGTCTGCTGGCAACATTCGAAATCGCGGGTCCGAACGGTCAACACCTGTGCCTAGTTCATCCCCCGATGCACATGACCATCCAAGAGCTCCAATACAGCAATCGCTCGCATCGATTAAACGAGCCGCTATTGAAGTGGACGCTCTCTAATGTACTAAATGCACTCTCATTTCTGCATGACGAAGCTAAGGTGGTACATACAGGTAACATATTTCATCATGTCGCAATTTCCTGGCTGATTAATTGAGTTAGATATCAATGCGCTCAACATCATGCTGACCGTAGATGACGAGTCCATCCTTGATAACTTCGAGAAAGCGGAAGTAGAAAATCCATCGCCACGTAAAATCATTGACGAATATCGCATTATTTATGGCTCTCGTAAATTTGGTCCTCCAACTGACTCTCTATGGGGTCAACCAGTTTTATGTGACTTTGGAGAAGCCAGAATTGGAGAACGCCATAGAGGTCTGATTCAACCCGAATTGTATCGTGCCCCGGAGGTCTTATTCGGAATGGAATGGAGCTCGAGTGCAGATATTTGGAATATTGCCGTTTTAGTGAGTATATCTGCTCATATGAACCCTCAAGGTGTCTATTACTGAGATTCAATGATATATCTGGGATTTGTTCGAAAATCGACATTTGTTCAACGCGATGGACGAAAATTCCCAATCATCAGCGACCCACCATATTGCTGAGATGGTCGCATATCTAGGGTTGCCGCCTCTCGAATACATACAAAGAAGCGAGATCACAAAAAGAGTGTTTGACGAAGAAGGTCAGTAACAAGACTCAGAAATTATCATCCTAGTCGCTCACGGAAAATTCAAGGACGTTGGAAAGGTGCCGGAGGTACGATCGTGCCACAACTTTCCCTCGAAGAGTCGGTGTCGGATCTAGGCGGTAAATTCAAAGAGCAGTTTCTCAAATTTATCAGATCGATGCTCAAATGGCTACCAGAGGAGAGGAAGCAAGCTTGCGAACTCCTGAAAGATCCATGGCTGGCTCAGAAGATGCCGTAAGTTCGAACTCGCCACCAAGAACCATGCATCTTTCAGTTGCCATATGATCATCCCCGACATAGTCAACATCAATTCTTCCGTGGCACGAGTCGATTTTAAACACCGCCCGATCAAAAGATAATGATACCAGAGGGTACTCTATCGCGTTGTCTCTGCTGGACAAGCTCGGTACCATTTCTTCTGGCTGAAGGCTCCGATTAACGCTGAGCGGAGACTTTCGCCGTGCTGGAGGTGAAGAGTGGTCTACAACTGTCAGAAATTTAGCAAAACAGATCTTGGTGGTATGAATGAATCGATGATTCGACTAACCGTGCCACCCCCTCGCAAGCTCGGTGGCACTAGGACCACCAGCGTCTTTTCTTGTTTGCTCGTTCCTCACAAACAAGGACGCTAGCAGTCCTAGTGAGGAGGCGCAGAATCCGAGGTGGGAGGAACGAGCAACTGGATTCCAGCGCCTTTACCTAGTGTCAGCGAAGCGCGTGACACGGATATAGGAATGGGAGAGGGTTAATCTCCAAGACTACCGGCGTGACTTGTGAGGGGCGGCTGGTGTCTCGTATTCGCAACTAGCTTCGTAGTCGTATGATGTTCACCCTAAAGGCGTAAGAAGTGGGACCATCCAGCTTGTACTCGTACCTAGATCACCTAGATCACCTTACTAAAAAAAGAATATAAGAAAAGATTGGTAGACTTTGGCGCTCCACAGATGGAAAAGCCAGGTAAGAGGAGATTCCTGATGTTCCAAGCATTCTAGAATAGAAGATCTTTAGTAAGAATTGTTTAGTGGGTTGACATGTGATATACGACTGCGACACTATTACGAGTACGAGGCACCAGCCAACCTCGCAAGTGGTTACAATATGAGTGTGGCTAGAATGTTGCATTTACTTGATCCAAATCAGGTGCGTTCAAGCCGATCTGAATAATAAAAGGCGTTGTATACCATACGACTTATGACCACCGATATTGCAACGCCATCTGCCGAAGCACAATATGGCGCTGCCTTTTCCCCAATTGAAGGAGTGGGACTTCGTATCGAGAGTGAGACAAGTACTACTCCGTACCACAGTACCTACCAATTGTGTGAGCTGACCATGCCGTCGGTTGTAGAAGCGCGCGTAGCATCTGCCTGGGCGAGAAAGACCGATGGAACCCACAATGATCTCTGTACCTGCATGAGTGCGGGATGTTAAGCGATTTGCGGCGAAAAAACAAGCAAGTATCGGCGAATGCGAGGCGAGCAAGGGATGGAGATGGAGATGGGCATTGAGGGAGATTCCCAGACGCGAAACCGATGCGCGCCGAACACGGCAAAAGGAACGACCCTCGTCACGGTGCAACGTGGATGAGAAAAGGAAACCCGACTGCGCTCATTGATAATGCCGGGATGTCAGACCTCCGTGATAATGCACGAGGCGCTGGAGATGCATTACTCAATCTGATGCCCAAGTACAATAATTAATACTATTGCTGGGAATTGAGGTCACGGTTGACGTGCAGGAATTGTAAAAATGGTAACTCTCTTGTCGTTTCCGTTGACCAGCTAAAATGTCACTCGATTGTCACCGGGACGAATCCAAGAAATGCTGGCAAATGTGGGAAATAACTTGTACTGCTAGTAACATCATACATGTCCGTATCAATCTCGGATTCTGGAGGGAGTGTTATGCAAGATACGAATACGAAGCTTGAGCTTTCCAGAAGCCGAAGCGTCATCGGTTGGGACCTCGGCGGGGATGCGTGAGGCGCTCTACGGGATGGGTGGCGAAAAGATACCCAAGTGTTACCTCGTATAATACCTACCGCCATGCACTCGAGCGAGCGACATCGCCCGGCCGCTGAGACTGGGATTATAGACATTTCCTGGCAGTGCAGTACACAGTACCAGGTACTACTTGCTATTGGGCTCTGGCCGCCGACGACCGCCCGGGGGAATGTTCCGCGTTTTGTGAGCCATCTCCTGTGGATATTTCCTCTGAATTTCTCAGCGTCATTACCTACCTACCTTCAACAATTCCTCTCCTCTCGAAACACGAACAAACCGACCTAACACCTACTTATTCAATACACACCCAGCGTGGCTTCAATCGCACGGGCACTACAGAGAAGAGTGTTTGTGCCCGCCGCAGCAGTGCGCAGAGGTACGTCTATCCCACGATCTGATAAGAATTATCAGATCTTATGACTCTCCCTCCTCCCCTCATGCGCATACACACGACAGCCGTCTTGATAGAGAGTCCCTCGAATCAAGATCGATGTCGATGAATCTCTGGCAATTCAATTCCCCATCTCTGGCAGAGATTTGTCACTATCGCTGTCCAGTTCGGCATGCTCTGTCCAACGTGGTTGAATGAGCCGGCTGCGCCAGTCGCTTTGTGTCTCCTCCCATCACAAAACTATTCATTTCTGTACCCTATACTCGCTCTGCAAAACGATCATGCGCTACCTTGAGACACCTGAACTAACAAACCGTAGTCCCTACCACAATGTCGCGCCCAACATCCCAGATCTTAGCCTCACCGCCTGTCACCATACCCCATCGACGAGAAGTCTCCTTGTCCTCGTCCCACTTCCAGCCTGAACAATCTATACCTGAAGAACCCTCCCAACAGGGAAACTACATTCACAACATGTCGCAAAAAGTGGTTACTCATAACACTACAACTTCATACACATCCTCGGGCGAGTCGCTGATGGAGTCTGACCAGTCAAGTGATTCCGAGGCTCCCTCAACCCCTCGTACAGAACCAGCAATAGATGAGATAGCAGAAGCCATTGCCGAGCTGCCTGCTGCCTCTATCACTGTCAATGGCGGTACCCGGGCTCGTCGAGCTTCCACAACCCTGATTTCACAAAACTCAGACGATATCAGACGGTTGCTAGGGGATCAAGAGACGGGCACCAAGCTTATCCAGAAGTTCTGCTGTGGTGGTGGATGTTGTTTGACAGAGCCTAAAGTTTCTAGTGACAACCTCGTCAATTTCACGCCTGTCGAAACGCCGGACAATCTTGCCTTTAAAAGCCTCGGCTTGAAATTGGGAGCTCTTGGTCAAGGGACCGAGCTGACGGTCCTGGCTCCCTTACCAGAAATCACCGTCTCCTTCGACGAACCTCCTGCGCACGGACCGAAGCACGAGACTACGGTTCATTCGCAGCCTCCTCATTTCGTACAACCGCACCCACCTCACGGGGTCTTCTCTGCTCCTGTGTTTGGAGCAAGAGAGCTGACCAAGCCTGGTGCAGAGAAAAGGACATACCACTTCGATATTGACGTTACGGATTATCCTGCAGAGGATGGTCTAGTCGACTTCAAAGTAGGGGGCGCCATCGGTGTATGCCCTCCCAATGAGCCGGAGATTGTGAATGACGTCTTCAAGGCACTCGGTGTGCTATCGTTCGTTAGGGACAAACCTGTGTTGTTGAGAACGACAAACGGCCGCTGGCCAACAATTTGGGGAGACGATCAGGCTCGAGAGTTGATTACAACTCGCCGCGAACTGCTTACATGGTGCTGCGACTTGGAGAGTAGCCCCCCTACAAAGCCCCTACTCCGATTGATGGCAGAGTACGCAAGCGCTCCAAACGAGAAGAAGATTCTCGAGTATCTGGTTGCCGCTGAAGGCCAAGCAGCGTTCTGCGATCTAAGAACAGACACACACATCACATTAGCTCAGCTGCTTTATGCTTTCCCGTCGTCGAAACCACCGTTGCCATCTCTACTTTCCGTTTCGAAGCAACTCATGCCACGATTTTACTCTCTCAGCAACGATCCTCATGTTTCGTCGGCGCGCGAAGGTCTTGCTGGCCGAAGATTAATAGAAATGGCTGTATCTGTTCATGAATCACCCGACTGGCGTGGTGGATTCCGAGCTGGCGCGGGAAGTGGCTATCTCGAGCGAGTAGCTCGCCAATTCATGGCGGCTGAAGCGAGCGGTTTAGCACCTGCGACGGCTCTGAATATCAAGATCCCCATGTTCAGGGGACTCATGGCCAATCCTTTGTCCAAGGAATTTACCTCCGATGGTCCAATGATGCTTATCGGAGCTGGTGTCGGTATGGCACCATTCCGAGGCTTCATTCTCAACCGACTCAAGAACGCCAACTGCGCAAACAAAATCTGGCTCGTACAAGGTGTACGTGATTCAATGCTGGACGAGATCTACTCGGGTGAACTAGGAGACCATGAGAAAGAGATCAAGCATGTCGTCCAGAGTCGCAAGGCCAATAAGAGCAAAGACGGTGTCAAATATGTACAAGATGAAGTTCGGGTACAGGCTGATATCGTTTGGTACGTCATCAACGCTCTGGATGGGAGAGTGTTTGTCTGTGGTAGCAGTAAAGGCATGGGCGAAGGCGTCCACTCGGCTTTGCTAGACGTCTCTATCGAAAAAGGCGGAATGAATCGCGAACAAGCTGAGAAGTTCTGGGAGAGCAAAAAAGAGGGTGGGCAATACATTGCCGTAAGTGTTTACTTTTTGTCTACTACCTCCATCATTTCACGGCGGCTTGAAAGTCATGCATGACTCTCAGCTGGGATCGATGCCGATGGTCCTCTGGCGATGATATTGTTCAACCCGCCAAAGGTTTATCAAAATCGATCTTGTCTTGAAAAATGCAATATTGCAGACATTGCACTTTGCTACCGCGATACTAACAAATTCTCAGGAAACATGGTAGTCTTTTCACATTGCAATTTCGGGCGTTACGTGACTCTTCAGCATTTCTGGCTGGGTCAAAATTTGGATATGTACGATTACTTGCTCTCGCGTCTTTTCATTTGGATGATTACCCTTAGATTGACTGATCCGCTCCGATCGTGCGTTCATTTCCTTGTCTCATTAGATGATGAACAAAGGTTGGACACGAGTCTCGTCGCACATGTTCCAGAATTGGTTGTATGTATGTACAGAGTTTTATGAGGTGAATTTTCGCGTAATTTGGGACAAGAAGAACAGCGTATAGCAATATTAGCAGCATGCAATCGTGGAATCGCTCTTGTGTTCAACTCTTTCCTCAAGCCTATCGTCCGCCTGTTTCCTCTCCAATATGATCGTGACCATTGACAAAGATGGAAGGCTTTACGTGTTGTTTAGCTACTGGATCAGTACTAAGCCAGTAAGTAATAACAGAGTCTTGGGCATGTCAACCTCGGAGCTTTACGAGACTGGGTACCTGTTACAATTAATAGCACTTCAACTTAGAGAATGAAAGAATAAAATCACAGTACTATCTTTCTTCCTTCCTCTCTATTATCAGTAGTGTGGATTGAGAGTACAATTACCCTTCTAAGTAAACAGGCTTTGTCTTTGTTTTCGCGTATTTGGCCTCTTGGGATTCGATTTTGGTTTGATTCTTGGGGTATATTGAGATTAAGCATGTCCTTAAGACGTAGGAAATCTTGAATATTACTTTTACTACTTTGGGATTTGATAGGGTAGATACTAGAGGTGTATAGAATGAAAGACATTACGTATTATACTTCTCTACTTATTCTTTTGCTCGTGTTCACCTGGTACCCACGTGGAAGGCCGCTTTCGGCGTTAGCGCCCAAGGAATTTCTAGTTGCCTTCTTCAGATTTCCTACTACCTCGTTACTATACTTCAACCCCAAACTTCTTTATTGTTGATTGTATTACTTGACCGACTGCAAATCAAATGCTAGATGACCCATACACCGCTCCTTTGCACCCCGGGAAAGCGTGTTCCGCCCTCACGATGGTCATTTGGGGTGTCCCTCGGTCACGACCCGTGATGTCCGCCTCCTACGAGACGGCGCAACGTGTCCGTTGCCCGTCATAAATTCATGAGGAGAGTATAGTATGGAGGCGCAGTTCTCAGTAGTTCATAGAAAATAACAAAAGCGGTGTGAAGTGCGAAATGCGAATTCCTGCGAACTCCTGGTGGCAGAATAGGGACATCTTTTTCCAGCCTTGTCAGGTCAGCGCTGCAAGTTGCCTTTCCAAGCACTGTTGTCTGCTACTCTAGGGTGATTCTCCCGAGCAAGGCGATCTCTTTCCTGTTCTGATCAGACCTTCTTGCGCTGACAAAGTCCTCCAGGGATGAGTCCAGCGGCTTCTTATTCTTGTTGTCCCCCTGTATCGGACGTCTCGCATACCGGGCTCATTAGAACAGTCAATGTGAATCCTCGAGTAGGGCGGCTACAATTTGAATCAACGCCAATCGTTTCGTTCCTTATGAGGCGACTATCGCCCTCGTGTTACCATGTGGAAGAGAAAACTACATTCTAAGCACAGCCTCCTGGTATGCCACAGCCAACGCGAGTCTCACGATGTTCCAAAAGCGACATCGGCTCATGGACAACTCATCACCATCCCCAATAGTCCTTCCTCTCCGTGGCTGAGAATCACACCGAAATTGTTGAGAGCGTTCTAACAACAGGGGCCTCCTTCCGCGGCCTCTCTTGTTCACACGACTCAGTACGTCGGAGTGTGGTTTTGTGGTCTTCATGGGTCCAGGAGGCCATTTCATGATGCTCGCCCTCTATCCTCTCAGGTACGCCCCCTGTTTTGACACGAGCAGTTTGACGGTCTCGGGCTCTCCGTATTCGCCTTGGGCATCCCTTTGGTGGTATTGAGGGATCTCGACAGTCTGCGCCGCAAAGGATAGTGAAGCTTCACCTCGGTGCGGGCTTTACATTGTGCAAGTGAAGCATGAAACCATGACGAATGAAACCATGACGACGGACCAGAGAGACTATGGTCGCAACTGTATAAGATGTCCTCGCTTCGGACCTGATTATCACCATCATCCAACAACCAGTCAGTTCTCAGCAGTCGTCGTTACCTCTTAGCACAACATACACCCCCAAGCTCATTCAACCAACCTGATCAACCTTCCAACAAGAAGAACGAGCTATCGCATCGCTTCCCGCCGAGACACATCACCCCAAGCATAAAATCCAGCCAAGAACATCAACGTCAACATGCAAACTGCCGGCTCGAGAGTTGTGCTTGCGTCCAACCCTGGCTTCAACGATATGTGGACCTGTACCAACTGTGGTGCCGACAATCTGGTTGCCACTGCTCCCGACGCTTGTCCAGTCTGCAACACCTACAGATAGAGGATCGCATGCGTCAGAAGATTCTGCCTGGTCAACATATCGCGTCTTTCATGGCCTGGAGGATGTTTAACTCGGCGTGCAGAGTTCGAGAAGGTCTCGAGGGTGGGAAGAGAAATGGGATGCTTGAGGTAGTTGGATCGGTGGTGTGGAAATTGTTCCCTCTTTCTCTGTGTTTGATTTCCATCTGTGCTTTGCTTTTTTTCAGATCAGCGTTCTCTTTTGACTGTGTCTTTTCTACACAACTTCTTTCATTCGAGTGGTTTCTGGTGGTTGATCTTCAGCGAGGTGTTTGACGGCTGACGGTGTACATGCGATGAATTTTTCTTTCAATTTATTTTCTTCTCAGCTTCTCGCATTGGGGTTTCCCAGTAGGTTTTAGACAGAGAACCTCACGGCACGACGCACACGAATCGCAATATACCATGCCCAACATAAACCCTGCCAGTGCTCAACACCAATCAACCTCAGTCTCCCCACCCTCTTTCCCTTTTTTGTCACTTCCTCCGAGCAGTACTCACAACGCCGTCTCCACCTCCAGCCGTCCACAATCCAGATCCCATCATCACACCCCACAAAAATACCCCAGGATATCCACTCTCACCCCATGGGCAAAACGCAAAGAGACGCGAAGATACAGGCATATTTGAGCATGAATCTGTACTCCGTATCCACCACTGGCCAAGCTAAGACGACGGACGGACTGACGGGACGGCAGATGTACGCGGGTTAGACACAACGTGGCGGACTTGTTGCCGGGCCGGCATGGAAGGTGTAGTTTGCTGGAGTAAGTCCTCTTCAGATTCAGACCAGACTCGAGGTAAGTCAATCAATCAATGAGTAGAGAAGGTGTCGAAGTTTCTTCGTTTGATCTTTGCATTGCATTGCAGGTCAGCTAGCTTGCCTTGCCATGCCATGCCAGTCGTGAGAAGAGATGGAAGTGATGGTGGCTTGTTTGTGGCAAAGCTGTTGGTTTGCTGTCGGGAGATGGGAGATGGGTGCTGGGGTATGACTTTAGCCGGTGTGGGGTATGTGAGCAGAAGCCAGGCCCTGTCTATTGTGACGGGGGCTCGGACCGAGAAGGCACCAATTGCGGTCGTCAGAGGAGATATGCATGACTTTTAGTACATGTAGAATATAAGGTATAAATATCTGGGGATTGTTCGTTCGTCTGTTGACTTGCATACCTAGGGGCTGCTATGACGAATACCATATGCAGTTATGCTTTAGGCTTTGGTGCAGCGTGTTGAGATGTATAAGTTCCGACATACTTGGTAAATCACACGATGGGGATTTGATAGGTTAGATGCAACTTGGATGATGGCGACTAATCACTCGCTCGAGAGTATAAAATGGGGTAATCTGACTCGGCTGCTATCTACACTAGAAGGTTGGATCATGCACTAGAAGCCGGCTAGAAGGTGTTGTTGGACTCGTGATATGATGGAGTGTCTGTGCGGTGGGAGACAAGATGTCGTCGTCGGAGGGTACCCAGTTGATGATAAATCGATACTCGAGGACGGGATGCAGGATGTAGGATGATGATGATGATTGCAATCAAGAATACTCTGATATCTTGTTGAACACGATCAATCATTGACCTGGGGATACTATCCACTGCGTACGGATAGAAGGCTTCTTCCCGGCCGCAAAGACACACGAAGCCTTCGTCTACCCTGTTGCCAAGACGCGGAGAAGGAGTCGGGTGCATCTTCATCGTCCCGTCCGTCTCGACCTCGACAAGCACAGCAATTGCAAGGGCCTCAATGGTTTTTATGTTATCCAAGACGACTACGCAGCCTTCTCCGATGCTTGTCTAGGAGGCTAATCATGCGTCTGCTGGGGTTTTCTTGACATCTAAACACCACTCCCGTCTAGGATAGCCAGCGAGTTCTCGGATGCCTTAAGGATTGGTTGTGCATCTCATTCGCTGGTGCTGGTTGGCAAGTAGCCGCAGATGGATCCCAGAGCTGCTTGCAGGCCATCCTGGAATTGGCCTGGTTCGAGAAAGAGGCCGTGGTGATGGATCTGGTGGACAATACTCTGGAAAGTGGAGAGTGGAAAGATGCTACCTAGGTAGGTATATAATCCCCATGGAGTCTCTCACTCCCGTCCTCACACATCAGACCCTTCGAGATCTGGTTCGCGTGACCGCCGTCTTCCTCTTTCAATCGCTTCTACCATACTTTGAGAGCACTCTGGCTAGTACTCTACCTACCTACTCCACCATAGTACTCTACCTACCTACTCCACCATAGTACTCTACCTACCTACTCCACCACTCACCCCACAATCATGGTCTTCAAATTCGGCCTCAATGGTTCTGAGGAGCCAAAGCTCGACGACATTCACCAACAGCAAGAACGTCGCCCATCAGTCATCGAAGCAATCGAGGCCGCCAAAAAACGGAAGACTGTTGCAGATAACAAGGTAACCGGTGCTTCGCAAATCACCTTGAAGCAGTCCATCCTTCCAGTCACGTTGGTCACCATCCTCTTCTTCATGTGGGGTTTCGCCTACGGTCTGCTCGATATTCTCAACTCTCGATTTCAGGTCGCCTTGAACATCACAAAGGGTCAATCGTCTGGTCTTCAAGCCTCATACTTTGGCGCCTATGCCATCGGTCCCCTCACTTACTCTGGATGGTTCGTTCGCAAATTCGGCTATCGGTATACCTTCATCCTCGGTCTCAGCATCTACTGCGTCGGAGCATTGATGTTCTGGCCATCTGCCGTCAAGAAATCCTTTGGTGGTTTCTGCGCATCTCTATTCATCGTGGGATCGGGTCTGTCCACGCTCGAGACAGCGGCCAACCCATACATTGCTGTCTGCGGTCCTCCGAAGTGGTCTGAGTTCCGTCTTGAGTTGTCTCAGTCTTTCCAGGCTGTTGGATCCGTTGTTGCGCCTGTTCTTGCTTCCTATGTTATCTTCGTCCATGTTGGTGAGGATGGAAAGTCGCTCGAGGCTGTTCAATGGGTGTACCTTGGGATTGCATGCTTTGTTGCTCTTCTCGCTGTTGCCTTCTACTTTGCCCCTCTTCCTGAGATCACGGATGCCGATATGGTGAGTCTATTCGATCACTCTTTCATGTCCGAGACGATTTACTGACTGAATCCGGCAGGCCGACCAAGCTGAGATGACAACCGCTTCTACCGGATACGTCGACAAGCCTTTGAGCAAACAATACACTCTCTTCTGGGGTGTAGCAGCTCAATTCTCCTATGTAGGCGCGCAGGTGGCCATAGCCGGTTACTTCATAAACTACTACGAACAAGCCCGCCCGGACCTCGACAAACTCATCGCCCAAAAGCAAGGCGCAAACTTCTACGCCATCGCCCAAGGTCTCTTCGCCATCGGCCGCTTCTCCGCCGCAGGATTAATGTACTTTACCAAACCCCGTTTCATCCTCCTCGCCTACCAATCCCTAATCATGGTCTTCATCGCCGCCGCCATCGGTGTAAACACGGGCGGTTCCACACGTCCAAACTGGGGCGGTCTCGCCATGCTCATGCTCGTCCTCTTCTTCGAATCCTGCATCTTCCCCACCATCTTCACCCTCTCCCTCCGCGGCCTCGGTCGCCACACCAAGCGCGGTGCCTCCTTCCTCGTCGCCTCCGTCTCCGGCGGCGCCGTCATCCCCGCTATCCTCGGAAACGTGGCGGATAAGACGGGGATCCGCGTCGCCATGGTTGTGCCCTTGGCCTTCTTCTTCATCGCTTGGTCGTTCCCTATTTACCTCAATGTGTTCAAAGGGAAGGAGTTGGATGCTTATACCGAGTCTCATGTTGGTATTGATGATGTTGTTGCTGATCCTGATTCGAGAGTGGGTAGTATTAGCGGGTATGGAGGTAATACGAGCAAGGATATTGAAAAGAGCGCTGTTGAGATTCGGGAGAACTAGGTTGCCAATTTCCAGCGTTGTTCTTATTCATGTGATTGAGTTTACATGTTTCCTTCTTTTTTTCTTTTCCCCCACGAAAGATACCTTTGTTTTTAATGCTGTGTTTATGAATGAGGGGATGGATGGTGGGATTTGCGCTATTATAGACCTGGGTGCTTCCTTTGATGATCTCTTTTATGAGTATGTATTTCAGCGGTATCTGTACATATCTCCTCGCTACCTGATAAATAATCCATCTCTTCCTTCCTTCCTTCTTTCATAACAATAAACAGGTACTCTAGTATTCTTGCGCGTGGCATAGCATGAACCGTACCGTAGCATCAGTACTCGAGGATAAAAAGTTGTACGGAGCTGTGAGGTATCAACTTTATGAGAAAACTCGCTAGTGACTACACACTTTAAAGAGAATCGTACAGCGAGTGATGAAATGGTATCGTGATTACATTACACATTAATTATACTATATATTATCTTCCCTCTGTTCCTACCTATTCACGCTACCTCGTATAGACACGAACATCGTCAATCCTTCGCAGTAGGGACCATCAATCCATCCGTCACCATTTCAACGGCCTTCGATTGGATCCAAATGTATGTACTATTGGGGGTTTTCAACGCCAATTCCAGATCGATGTTGATAATTTTTCTGGCCAGTGTGAGTCAAATGCGTTGCCAGGAAAATATATCGCATACGCTCAACCAATACCACAAACTCAAATCGAACATAAATTGGGTATCTCAATACGGACTCCTCCACTGATCATGTCGTGATATCATGGAAGCGATTGGCTCCAGGTTCTTTTGGTCGCTCAAAGACAAAGCCGTCTCCACGCGAGACAACAGTTCATCGTCTGTCGATGATTTTCCTGGCTCCACGGGCACCGCAGCGAGACCTTTTGATTCAATCGCAAAGTCCTTTGTAATGGCTTCCAACTCCGTGGTCGGCACAATCGACACTGATTTCGAGCGTTCAGGTTCAGGACTCAACGGCGGGGTGAGCAGATCTGCTGGAGCGGCATAGGACAGTGAACGACCTCTGTCCTGTTCCTCTGGGCTTGGGAGTGATATATTGGTTTTTGATCCCTTTCTCCAGGATTTAGGTCGGAGCATACCGAATAGACTTGGCTTTTTGGCTTTGTGCGCTGGTAAACTGGCTTCGACTTTTTGCGATGCTGATGCTCTGCGCTCCTCGGCTGCCATTTTCGCTGCGGCTCCTGGTATCTCGGATCCCCGTCGTGCTTCTCGTGCCTCTTGCGCACTCTCCTTCCATTGTTTGTCCAAATATTCCAAGGCGTGTTCTGTTGCCGTGGCATAGCTGGGATAGTCGGGCTCACACGCCCACTTGATCAGTCGCAGTTTGGAGATGTCGGCAGCTGCTCTTCCTTTATCAAAAATTGGATGCCAACCAAGAGCTTTGATGTCCAGCACCAAAGCTCTGTCAACTTTATCCTCGACGGCCATGAGCCCAATGAGGAAGTCAACCTTTTCCTTGATCATGCTCAGAAATGCTTCAAATTTGTCCGTGTTCTTGATCACCCAATGACTTATGGTGATACTCATGCCTCGTCGTAACTCCCACCTCTGCTCTTGCAACATCTCTAGCTTGGCTCTGAAAGACTCCAGCCTGGCAGTGTCGAGAGCTGGCTGGTATGCGGAATGGTATTTTGTTGGTAGTTTTAGGCCAAAACGATCGAACTGCGCTTCGCGGTCGGTATCTGCTGGTCGGTCGATGATGTCTTGCAGCGCTTGCTCAATGGTGGCTCGGATCTCTTTATCGTTCAGTCGCGCGTCTCGCGAAGTCCCCAACTCTGTGATCCCGACCATATCTCCCCACGCGATGAGACGACCTTGCTGAATGCCCAATTTCGCGATCTGACCACGCTGCACTTGATCCCATTCTTTACCAGGGTGGATCTACCATCGCTGTTGGTCATTCTACTACACACATGTCGAGACACATTGCTAGCTTACAAGTCCAAAGCACTCGACGCAAGTGCTGAATAGTTGAGCCAGAGACAAGGCTTCTGGATGGTCCTTCATTGTTGGATATGGCTTGGCAAGGGATATTATATTGATTTCGCAAGACAGTTCGAGTGCGACTCGAGAAGAGGAGAGTGTGACAAGATTGAACAGGACAGTTAGCAAATACGTGAAGCTATGCGCGAGAGACTAGAGAGAAGCTGACGAAGAACGGATCTGCAAACTGTGCGGGGAGTGAGAGCATGGGATTCTTATAGGATAGGACACAGTCAAATGACATGGGCGGCGTGTGCCCACGCTGAGCTACTCTGCTGAGGGGTAGAAGATGCGAAAAAGTCGAAGGGACACGGCTCGCCCGCAATATGATTGGTGCGGAAGGGAGGTTACATGCGCTTTTTAATTGCTTGACAGAGACTGCTCAGGGTCGTGATACCAGTGGAAGATAGATGGGATGGGACCAGTGAGAAGAATTTTCAGGAAGTCGGATCGATGCGCGTTGAATAACGCCCGGAGTTCGGAACCGAGCATCATGACCGGCTGAGGCTCTCGATGAGGACAATGTTCAGTTTGAGTTTGCAGTGGTTTCCCATTGTTTAGATGAAGGTTGATACTATGCTCAAGAGTAGCCTGAGGGTAGGTAATAACAGTGCAATCCAGTGCTCTCACGTGCAGTCGTGATGTTTGACGCGTCCCTCACTTGTGATACATCTGCCACCTCCAATCATCACCCTCTATTGATGAAGCCGTTCGAGAATGCAGTCTAGACAATCAATGCCATGTCTTCCTCTCAACCATTTCTGGCCTCCTCGCCAGTCTCGAGGAAGTCAAGCTTCACCTTCAAGCATCTCACCCAGCTCGGCCAGTACAACAGTACATGTCCTTTACGCGTCATAGCCCACATTGACCTCGATGCCTTCTACGCAGTACGTTTAGACCATTTGCATGAGACCAAAGGAAACATGTGAAGCTAATCCAATACCATAGCAATGCGAAATGGTGCGCTTGGGCGTGCCGGAAGACCAACCTCTTGGTGTGCAACAATGGCAAGGATTGATCGCTATCAATTACCCAGCGCGTAAATTCGGGCTCGGGCGACATGTCACGTCGACGGAAGCGAAGAAGATGTGCCCAGAAATCATCCTACAACATGTGGCAACCTGGAAGGAAGGAGACGTGAAATGGGCATACCACGAAGACGCGTACAAGCACCTGGGAACCCACAAAGTATCTCTGGATCCTTACAGGTTGGAGAGCAGGAAGATTCTGGCTATAATCAAGGAGACCCTGCCTCCAGCTCCGCTGCAGAGGGTGGAGAAGGCAGGCATAGACGAAGTTTTCGTGGACTTGTCTGCCCAAGTGCATCAGATACTCCTGGAGCGCTATCCGGAATTGACCGGGCCTCCTCCATATGACGACCTGACTGAAAACCTGCCGCGTCCTCCGACCACCGCCCTAGACTGGAATGCAGATCATCTTATTGACTTGGATGATGGACAAACAGAATATGACGACCCAGACTGGGACGATATCATCTTTTTGATTGGATCTGGCATTGTGCGTGATATTCGGAGAGAAGTCAGAGAAAAGCTCAAGTATACCATGTCTGCAGGACTAGCTAAAAACAAGATGCTGGCAAAATTGGGATCAGCCTACAAGAAGCCAAACCAGCAGACTATTGTCAGAAATCGTGCTATCCAACAATTCCTTAGCACCTTCAAGTTCACCAAGATCAGGAATCTTGGCGGGAAGTTGGGAGACGAAGTGGTTGCCATGTTCAATACCGACTCTGTCAAGGACTTGCTGGAGGTATCCCAGGAACAAATGAGAAAGCTTGGAGACGATACTGGACAGTGGTTGTACAGCGTCATTCGAGGCGAAGACAATTCCGAGGTCAATCCAAGAACTCAGATCAAGAGCATGCTCTCAGCCAAGTCTTTCCGGCCAACTATCAACAACTTTGAGCAAGGTGTCCGCTGGTTGCGCATCTTTGCTGCTGATATTTTCAGTCGCTGTGTTGAAGAAGGTGTTCTTGAGAACAAGAGGAGACCCAAGACAATGATTCTTCACCATCGACAAGGTGGCCAAACAAAGTCACGCTCTACAGCAATACCACAAGGTAAAACTTTGACAGAAGAAATGCTGTTCGATCTCGCTAAAAGTTTACTCGCTCAAGTCGTCGTGGATGGACGCGCCTGGCCTTGCGCAAATCTAAGCCTGGCCGTGGCTGGTTTCGAGGATGGCATTACTAACAACAAAGGTATCGGTGGCTTTCTGGTTCGCGGCGACGACGCGAAAGCACTGATAAATCGTGGCCAGGGTCAGTCCACTGCTACAAAGCTGGAATATGAGCATCCATCTGTGAAAAGGAGGAAGCTCGGTAACGGCAACCCCATTCAAAAATTCTTTGTACCGAGGGAGGAAAGCAGAAGCTCAACGCGAGAACTTTCGGAGAGTGAGGACGTGCCGGAGGAGTCTCCTGGTAGCGAAGGTGGCAACGCTGAGACTGATGTCGAGCCATTCGAGGTTCTAGAGGACGGGCACTTTCTGTCTGATGAGCTTCCGCCATCTGCGCAAGGAGTTCCCAAGAATCACTTCCAACAGCGGTCATTGGAATCCTACTTCTGTGAACGGTGCAACAAAAGAGTCCCAATGGACAACCAAGCAGAGCACGAGGATTGGCATTTCGCAAAGGAACTGTCCAGACAGATGCAAGATGAGCAGCGGAGCGACACTAACACCCCGCGACCGTCACATCCATTGCCGAAGCCAACACCAGGTCGTGGCCGTGGCGGGCCATCCCATGCTGGTGGAAGTGGACGATCTGTGGCCGAAAAAGGCCAGAAGAAATTGGCTTTTGGAAAAGGTTGAATTGATCATGGATACTCGGGTTTAGGATAGTCACGAATAACGACCTCACGATTGAAATGCGAGACGAAGTTGCCAATATTTCTAACAAATATCTACGAGTCGCCTCAAGAAGGTCCTGTGCCCCAAGGAATTATTCCATGACGATCTAGAAGATGGTAGGAGGAACTTGTGGTTGTTTACTCCAACAAAATGCTCCACCTCTTGGAAAGTTCCCATCAACATATTGTTCGGTCGTAACAAATGAGTAAAATAACCATGGACAGACGAACACGGACGAAGCTGGCCTCCATCAATCACGATTTCATTCACGGAGACTGGGAGTAGATGGAAAACGGATGCCAATAACACTCCAACGGGACACAATGACAACCACACCATGGATCTGAAGCACAATAGAACATTGTAATTGGTGGACTGAGGCTTCTTATTTTGTCAATCTCTTGAGAACGAGATGAAGTGAGCGAGTTTTGTGAGCAACCGTAGCACGAAGCGGGTTCACTTCGTTATCAACAACACTCGAGTCTGGAACGTACGAGATCTAGAATGTTATCCATAATTTGAAGATCTGACTAGAGCCTGGTCACACGATCACTTCCAGTCTAGCTCCGTTGGCGAGTTCATAAATACTCGTCTCCCTCGTTCTCTTCCAGACTCCAAACAACAACATCAACAACTTCCCTCACTTCGACTTCCCTCCTCTTCCACTCGACCTCCAAACACAAGACATCCACCCACACACATCCACCCTCAGCTACCATTCACTTTCAATTCTCACAATGCCGGGCTACTCCTGGAAGAAAGCAAAGACCCTCCTCACCGATACCGAGAAGGACCGCCTATGCTGTCTCATTCTCACCTGCGCCGACCAAATCAAAGTAAGTCCTTCCCTTTCCTTCTCATTGCAACGTACTAACATTGCTACAGCCTTCTGGTGCGGAGTTTGCTGTCGCTGCCCAGGAGTTCGATGCCGCTGTCGGCGGTTTCACCAAGATGTACCAGACCACGATCAAGAAGTTAAAGGACAACAAGGCATTCGCGGGTGGAGAAGACGGTGAAGGCGACGCTACTGCTCCAGGTGGCAACACTGAACGCTCCACAACACCGGCCAAACCAAAGGCCACTCCTCGAAAGCGGAAAGCTAAGTCACCATCTGGCGAAGCTGATGGCGAGACCGCGACTCCAAAGAAGAAGGGCCGCATGACCAAGAAAGCCAAGGCAGAGGCAGAAGCCGCCGCAGCCGCTCAAGCTGCTGAGGGAGCCGCAAACGGAGGAGGCGATGCCACTGAGGAAGACGCTGATATGGGTGCTGTGAAGGAGGAAGAGAAAGTCGAGACTTAGGTGACCTGGAGGAAACACTCTCACGACACAAACACATGGGGGAAAATATGGAGTCTATGCTTGACTCACTTTATGCTTAGGCGTTGGGCACACACTGGCGATTATGGCAAGTGTATTTTCATGATGGAACGGCGCATTGGCTTGTTGATGGATTGAAGTCCTGGCGAGTATCTTCTTTAAAGTCACTTTGTTTGCGCTCATGTTTGTAGAGTCGCGACTAGCAATTCTCCCGCTGCTGTAGGGAGGATAAATGCCAGGTCACTTCCTACACTTGACTTTCGTGCTTGAACTCTGACCTTGTTCGTCACTTCTTCCTCATGTCCATGATGTCTGAGTTCCGGTTCACACCTTGTTCCTCTGAGATGAGCAAGGTGAGGAAGAAGCCTTCACGGACAAATGGTGGGACAAAACCACGCGTCATAGAAATCTTTGTTGACTGTGGGATGTGCTACATGGTGAGATCGTGAAGCTCCGTCTAGCAGTCCTTATTCAAAATAGCCAGGTAGAAATCCATCGATCGCGATGACATATTGAGAATACTACCTCTATACTTCTACAAAAGACAATCATAGCACTCATTTTGGTAATCAGATATAACAAACCACACCTCCCATTGTCAAGCTTGAAGAATTGCCGCAAACTAGAGATTACTTGATCTCAACCCCAACTGCCTCACTCACTCATTAACTCATACCACAACACGCCACTAGCTAATAACACGAAGACCCCCTCATCTCAAAACGCCCACTATACATTGGAAACACCTTCCATCCATACCCCTCCCCATCACAAACCCCCCCTCAACCCCCACAAACCCCTTACAATCCGTCCACCTCCCACCTCCCCAACACCACCACAGGCATCCAAACGTCCCTCGCATCAAAATCAAGATTCTTCATAAACCACCTCTCCAACATCCACATCCACATCCCCACCCACCCATCCAAAAGTAGCGATTCCAAGTGTTGAAAAAACCAGAGGGGGAAAAAAAGGAAAAGGAAAACCAAAAACACAACCGGTTTACTAAGGACGTCTCAGATTAAAAGTGGGATCTTTCAATACATCCAAAAGAAAGAAAGAAGGGGTATTTTTGTGAACCGAATAAATTTCCTTGGGGATTTGGAATCGAAGAAAATTGAAACGAAGAAATTGCTCTCTTTGGCCACGACATCGTAGTACGGCTTTGCGTGGCTAGTTGAGGACGCAAAATAGACAACAGTGAGTATCCCATACCCAAATAAACAGCTTGAAAACTCCAACTACAGAGACATCATAAGCAGGCAGATTCATAACCAAGCCGGCAGAACTCACCAAATAACATTCTCAAAGACCAACATGTCGATTAAAAACAAACAGTATGCCATTTTCGGGTATCTCTAACTATGTGATCCTCATCGCCCAAGAGGTCGAAACGAGAGGGAAACGAGGTGGAAGTATGCAGGCAAAGGGGAAGGGACAGGGAAATTCTTGGAAAGCATGAGGATAGTAAGAACAACGGGACCACCACAACCGTTCGAGAGAGCCCCAGGAAAGAATCCCATCAACCAAAGAAACGCCATGCCAACGCTCTAATCCCAGGCTTGTAAAGGGGCCAATGACTTCTAGCGCCACAGGCGCGCGGTCAGCCTCGGCTCGGTTCGATCGGGTGAGCGAAATCAACACATCAGCTCCGAACAGGCACGTCGAGCCAACACACAAAGGATCTTCCGTAAAGTAAGAATCGTGCAGATTGAGAATAATACATTCGTGATTAGCAGAAAGGGTTCTGCCTAAGATGGCTTGTCGCAACCAATTCTTCCCAAAATATCTTTTTTATCGCTGTGACCTGGGATGGAAAGTGCAGTGGCACGCGCCGATCCAGTTCGTCTGTTGCTCCGTCTGGGAGCTGAAGCCGTTGTTGGAGAGGTGCTTTTTCTCCTCAGTCCAAGGTTCATTTCTTCGGCGTTGACATCCTCTTCAATTGGCAGCGCAATCGTTCGCGTAACGATTTCGTTCATTCCATCGAAGCTCTTAACGTCGTCGCCATAGTACTCAATCTCCTCATATTCTTCGTCCTCGCCCTCGTCGTCGCTGCGGGAATCTTCTGCGCCTTTGCCACTGAGCACTCCGTAAGCGACGCGGATGATCATGCCAAACCAGATCAGTGTCAAAACTTGAAGTGCCATGAGCAGGGCAGTGAACGCAATGCGAATGTTGTTGTTGAAGCAGATGGTCCCGCCTGGACGATCAAAGGGCTGCATGACATTCCACCATACGGCTGTGCCGCCATTTTCTGAAACCATCTCGCCAGTAATGCTGTTGTAGCATCCTTGTTTCATGACGTGAGGAATTTCGGAGAACATGGACCAGCATACCATCATGTAGATGACGTGGCGCGCAACGAACCACACAGCAATGAAAACGCCGAAGGTAACGTCGCAAGCGGTACGAAAGTTCATGTATTTGAGCATTTTGGCGAGCTGGAAAATTAGCACGTGCAATACTCGGGAAGCTCAGCTCTTGACTCACCGGAAGAAGAAGGTCGACTACGTCCATGATGGCCAGAATCACAACGCCAACCTTTGTCTGGTAGTAGCCATAGCTGGTGAACATGAGAGCGCTCGTGAAGATGTGGTGAGAGAACATTTGCCAGTAATCCTTTCTCTTCTCCTCAATATTGACCACAAATATTTGTTGCAGCCAGAAGGCGAACTGGACTAAATAGTACCATTTCAGGAGCCCGTTCATGGTGTGTGTAGGGAAATCGGTCCAGATTTCGCGCAGGTTGAACCAATACTTGGTGTGGTAAATGATGTACTAGCAAATTATTAGCTGAAAATTCTAGATTACGAATGATGAAACGCTGATTCGTTTACAATCGAGGCAGCGACCTATGAAAAAAGATGCACATACCATCCCCAAAGGCGAAAATACCAAATAGTAGCAGAAGAGCCAACCCTGCTCGGCAAATCGGATCTGAGCCTTGGGTTTATTGACGCCGCCATATCGTGCGATTGGTTTCAAAACGTAGTCCATAACTGCGACACGGAGACCCGTAATGACAATGATCCAAGTGGCGACAAAGTACATGTCCTCCCATCCTTGGGTGTACTTTTTGGAGTTAGGATTGTAATAAGACATTCCGAGGAACAGACTAGTGTATGGGCGAGCGCGAGAGAAAAAGAAGTGGGTGAGGGAGAGGAGAAGGAGCAGGTTTAGCGAAAGTCCTACTGCACTGTTAGCATTTGGCCTGAAAAGCTATACTCGTAAAGACGTACCGATCTGGTGCTCCACCACCCATGCGCACAAGACGCTGAATGGGCTCTCGTCCACATTTTTTCGCTTCCGCACTATTTTGCGCTGTCGCACCTGTGGACTCAGGCCGTGAGGGAGAAAAGGCTCTTTGACAGCAAAGCCATGGAGGGCTTGCTGGCTGTTGCATCGCTCGTCCTTCTCAGAAGGGTAGAATTCAGTTGTAGAAGCAATATCTCCCACAGCACTCTTGTTGGCGGACATGACTGCTGGTTGAGAGAGGAAACGAATGGGGTCCGCGGTGTCTGGCGATGGAGGAGGAAGCTGTGTATTCAGCAAAGCATTGAGAAGGACAGACAGAGTTCAGAGTGGGCGAGGGAGTCGATTGAGGCGAGGGGCTGTTTCTTCGCGATTATGCTTTGGGTCGGGAAGAAGCGGTGTCCTCTGGAAGCGGGAGAGCTGGGCGAGGGGAGCTGGAGGATATGGGTTTACAGGGAAGAATAATCAGCAATGTTTTGTGGTGGAAGAGAGGTAGTGAGAGGAGGCCAGGTTCGCTTTGAACGGAGGAGGTCAATGGCCGTGGGTTATGGTGCAACGCAGGATTTAATTGTGTGGTCAAAGAGGTTTTGGCTCGGTCGAGGGTTCACAAAGGCTCGACGACCCTTGCGGCACGCACTGCAGTATCCAGCTCGCAACGAATAACAAAACAGAGATCACCACCGTTTCATTACTCAACCCAGGGGTCTGTGCGAACAAAAAGCCACATCAATCTACTCCAGTATCGTCTTCGTCAAAGCCGCTGGCCTCCAGAAATAATATTTGATAATAATGGGAGATGGCGCTGATGGCCATGGTTCGGTACGATCCAAAAGCCATATTTGGTACGTCAGGGCTCCCTCTGCCGTAGTCAGATATATCACAAAGGTCAATCATAGCATGCGGGCATATACGGCCTCGAGAAATCTTCCTGCAATCGCTGGCGCCAACGCAGCTACCTCCCGTCTCAAGATGAATACATACCAGTATGTCTGGGTCACGTGCTACCCGCTTCTGGCATCTCAGTGCAACTTCTGTAAGTATGCGCAATGCATCACCTGTGCCTGTGACCGACCCCTCGGCGCCCACTCTGTTTGTTGTCCTTCGCTCCGCAATATGCCAATTTGTCAACAAGACTCTTCCTTTTTCAGTCCCACCAATACTATGTCTGCTCCTTCGTTGACAGCGGTGTAATTACCGACCTTGCTGCCTCGCACACTTAGACAGACTCCCTTCAGTTTGAACATACGCTTTCCACCAGCTGCGAATTGTGTCTGGCTACCGGGTGTAGTTCCGTGTCTGCGAGTCCGAAGAGCTATTCCAGGACTTCATGTGACATTACCGGCAAGATGTGGAAATCCTATTTGGAATAAATGTAGTCAGCTGTTGATGGCTATTTGTGTTATAATCACAGTTTCTTGGTCATTTCAGTATCCATCTTGGTAAAGCTGAATCAATTATCGCCGGAAGCTTGAAACCGGCGCCATCAATCTTCTGGAAACTTTCAGAAACAAATCCGCAAGATATTTGTCGACATCGATGTTGCACTAGCAATGTTCAGATGTAAGGCTAATGTCGTGGCTTGTATGTAAGTCAGTTGCACTGAACTGATAAAGCCACTTTTTGATCACTCGTGGATTGAAAAACCTAATGTGGCATAATATCTGTTGTTCATTACAATAATCCTACAAATGCAAATTGGACGCGGACTTATTGGAGAATCCTAAAAGCATGAAGCACTCGTACAAAATCCAAACTGAGACCGATGAAGAAGAACGCCATATCAGTTGTTCTGCTGGCTGTTGAGAATCCTCAGAATGGCGAGGAAGAGATTGATGATGTCGAGGTACAGCGAGATGGCTGCTGCGATTTCCTCCTCAACATGATAGTGTCGCATAACCAACTGCGTGTCCACCAAGATGTATCCGCTGAAGATGAGGGCCGCTATGATTCCATATCCGAGCTCAACCTTGCTGTTGTATGGGAAGAATGCCGCCATGAAGCCGAAAATGATGAGTACCCAGAGAGATCCAAAGAGGTACGGCATCCATGAGGTGAAGTCGTACTTGGACTGGCATGCAAATAGCGTCAGAGCAACGAAGATGCCAAGCGTGAACACGAGAGCCTCGATCACGATCTTGCTGTCGTAGAAGGACGTTATGACTGAAATGCAGTATGCCTCCATCGCTGTGAATCCGGAAAGGAAGATCAGGTTCGTGGGATAGGACTTTCGTTTCCAGAAGGTGAGGAGCATAAATCCGATCGAACCGAAGAGGGAAAGGTACATCATCCAGACATTGTTCTGAATCCATGACTTGTATCCGGCGCTGTAGAAGGAGACGGAGCTAGCGATGGCGGTTGCGAAGAGTTGGACAGTTCTTTAATAGAGTCAGAAGATATTCGGAATCAAAAGGAAGTTTCGTACTTACAGGATGGAATAAACTTTGCGGATAAACTGCATGCGGATGTCAAGAGTCGCCTCCGACACGACGCCACCAAACTGGCAGTGTTAGCAGGTTGTCCGTCCAGATGTGTTGTTTTCCGGTGAGTCTTACCTTGAAGTCATCGGGAAGGTTGTCGTCCTCGGACCTAGGAGCACCTAGAAGAGCGGCATGGTCGTCCTGTTGGTACGAAGGCGGGGGTTGCGCATAGCTGGACTCTTCAAGAGAGTCGCGCTGCGGAGCAGGCTGATACTTGGTGTTTGCTGCCATGGTAGCTCCTTGCTTGATAACTTCAAAGCAGATGATATGATGGCAGAGAGGCAAGTTCTGTAGGGAGTATCGAGGTGTTGTAGGATTCAAAAGTGTAAAGAAGTGGTGACCTGATGATGGATGACCTGTGATCACGGGCGGAGTTGCAGGGATCGCTAGCGTTCCAGCCGTTTGTGACGGGATCGACCACCTGCAAACATCAACGACATCTCGAACCTTCTTCACTCTCTCAACACCTCACCCCAAAAAAAAGTCTCGAATATTCCTCACTGGTTTAGATGAGAGCGCGCAGACAAGCAAATGGCAAGGGTAATTACGAGAGGGTGACATGTGAAAGTGTGCGTGGCAGCTTCCACTGCTGTTGAATGGACAATGATCATCGAGGTCGGTATTGGCTTCCAGCAAAAGAACGGGCTACTCCTACACAGTACATCTCTTCTCATACGATACCGCCTCTCGGTAATGTGCCGCCAGAACCTTCTCGAGCCGATTTCTCTCGCCTACGCACCACTCAATCCAACATCTCATCATTTTCGTACGCGCCACCCCGATCACCATTCTAACAGGCGCTACTTCGATGCATCGCTATGATCGCTATGATCGCTTGAATGCTGCTCAACCTGCGGTGCTACCATAGTACTACACAGTACTTGCCTTTGCAGCTAAACAGGCAACCATACCTCCACATCTCTCACACCCTGTCCATATCAATGCCCCTTGTCTCTGACGCAAGTATACTCGGTAGAATTTTTACCAAATAGAAACGGTTTCGATCCATGTCGCACACCAACTCAACTACATTTTTGCAGAGTCTTCACGTCATCTGGCTGCTCTGGATGTATGGTTAAAATGGCTGACTCAGTTTCCGGGCATTTCTACCTTGCCAAAGTCGTAGATCGGCAGGTCAGTTGTTCAACATACTTATTCCTTGCCAACGCGCCTGTTGATTTTTAAGCCTGCTATTCCACCTCCGTACTTCACGATGGGTTGTCAATGGATTCGTAATCGGACTTTTTCAGAGGAGCTGCCTTTTTCCGAGAGACCAGCTCCTGGAATTTCTGCTTCGTCTTGCCAAGTAGTGGCTTTCTGCTATCCCACTGCTTTCGCATCCAATGAATATTCTTCCAATATCAAAATGTGCATGCTACACTGGGATAAGCTCTCGGCGTGATTTGTTGATGCAGAGCCCTTTGGTGTATTGATTTCGGGACGCTTGGAAGGTGGGAGGGAAATGGCTGCGCTAACATCGTCCTGGAACTTTAGGCAGGAGGCTGGGTGGCTTTTACGCTTGATACCTGCAAAGTGGCTCCATCAATTCTCTGCCCTTCGTCAATACCCTGAAACCTGGTTAAAACCATCAGTCTAAGATCTTTCCTAATAAATTTTTTAACAAGACATCTCTTGAGGTTGTCAGAGGTTTGATCGATATTGTTCTCAGGTTGGTAGAGAGCAAATACAAAGCTAAAGTGGTCATTGCTGGAGGGTAAGGGGACACTAATTTGATGAAGTTACTGTGTCTAATGGTGCTCTCGATGATGAGGGTATGGTTCCTCCATTCTTGAACGAAAACTCTTGGATGGGGCAGACCGGGCGCGGTTTTACAATTTGCTGGCTGGTGGCAAAATTATATAATGGCAGTTGGGTTTCTGACTTCGAAAAGAGGGTAGTCTTCCAGTATCTATCTTTGTGGACGATTCTTTCTGGACTTATATTTTAATCCATTGACGATGGTTATCAACCAATTGAACTCTCCTCATCTGCCGTTAAAGTTCAAAGTCAAGTTGACATTGGCGGTTCTGGATACGCTGTTGGATTCAGAGAGGCGATAGCACGCGAATGACCTCGGGAGTGTTAGCTCGCTTACCATACTCTCCTGGGTCCAAAACAGTATCGAGAAAGTTCTGGCAATTCTGTTCTGGACCTTGGTGAAACTTATTACTATCGAGAATGATTCCAGTACTACATATCGGCGTTAGCTGAGCGAAGTTGTGAACCATATAGATCTGTTATATGCGACCAGACTTCGTCGATTCTAGAGTGAGAATGAATCCAGTAGACTCGGATTTCCCGCGCGTAATCTGCAACACTGTTATGATTACATGGTTGCCTTGTTACTAGAGAAACAAGAGATTCTTCACTTCACTTCCAGATCTTCGTCTCCTTCAATCCGCATTCAACTCTACCTCCACAGCCTCCCGTCCATCCTTCAGCGCTTCATCATGTCCGAATTCACTCCTATCAACGAGAATATCAAGGTAGAAGACCTTGGAGACGCGCCAGAGGCATCCGTAGCCCCTAAGACCCCTAAACGCAAGAATGCGGCTCAAGGCGGCACCCCGAAGAAGCCCAAGAATGATACTCCCAAATCAACCGGTAGGAACATCAAGGCTAGCATTCCCGAGACGTTCGATGAGCTCGCGGAGCAAGATAAGATGCTCATAGAGTGGAAGGAGGTGAGCACTACTTCTACCAGTTATTGCTAGAAATCTTGAGTCGTCCCATATAAGCTAATAGATTCTCAACAGCGCGGCGAGGGGTGGATCACAATCAACCAAGAGTGGAAGCGCATCACTGGAATCATGCCCGGAAAATCAACACTTCCTAACCGCTTCGCCCGCATCAAAGCCGCTATCGCGTGCGTTGCTCCGGAAGATATTGCCATCATGGTCGAATACGAGGCCGCAGTCACTGAGGAGATCGAGGCCGAATGTAAAGACGCGCTCGCGAAGAAGTGGACGCGTATTTCCAAGCGTATGGAAGACGCCGTGAATCAGACCTATCCTGTCAGTTGTCATGTCGATGTATCGTTATCCAGTGCTAATTAGTTAATCTATAGGCTGCCACTTTGGAGAAGCAATTCAAGAAGATGAAGGCTGCTGGTACTCTCGGCAATGTCAGCAACTCACCCCCAGCAGAGGCTGAGGGAGCAGAGGCTGAGGGAGCAGAGGCTGAGGTGGCAGAGGCTGAGGGGGCAGATGCGGACGTGGAGGGTTGATACTTCGACCGTTCAGGGCTATGAAACAGAAACAATGTCACTGAGGTAGGATTTCTGGGCTTACAGCATTACGCGCTTACACAATTGGGCGAAAGACTACTTTTCTTGATGTGGGAAGCCTAGACCCACGAGTATAGCAGGCTCATCGAGACTTTTGTGGTCGTATCTAGACATGATCAGATGGAATTCAGAAGTCCTCAATAAACAAAGCAGAGCACTTACGTAACGATACCAACTCCTCCCGGTTCCAACATTAACAGCAGTTTGAAGTCCAATGAGTACCCTAGCCACCTCTTCACGAAAGCCCGAAGGATGTGCCCGTGGGCTACCAGAAGCACATCGGCTGGCTCGCCATCATCCATGTGTGGTGCTTGGATATCACGAATCTTTGCGATGAGCGCGTCCAACCGCGATGAGACCTCCTGCGATGTTCTATGGGAAATTTAGTATGCGAACAAAATCGGTTGCTGGGAATTCCGTCAACGATGGGAAAGCGCTCCTCACGATCAACATCAATGTCGATAAAGTTCTGGCAATATTGGGAACAAATGCTGCCAGGCTTTATCGATACTGATCGAGACGCAATAATGATGAGATGTTTTTCATAGTCCTTTAAAAAAAGAAGAAGGGCAGACAAAATGATCGAAACAAAGAAAGACGGGGGCAACATACTCTCCCTCCTCACACCCATCCCTCCAAATATCCCATTCCCTCTCCCTATCCAACCCCCTCTCCTTCCTCGCCTCCCGAATCTGCTTCGTCAAAAGACCCTCATAAAGCCCATACGACCACTCCGCAAGCTCCTCAACAATCTCCTTCGGTCCTTCCCCACCCGTCAAGATCTCAAAAGTCTGCGAAGCTCTTATCCGTGGTGATACGAAGATCTTAGCGATATGTGCAGGATCTATTAGTTTTCCGGGGCCGTATACGATTTGTGTTGTGGCCAGGACTTGTTCTTTGCCTTTTTCTGTTAAGGGGATCTCGGTTTTGCCTGTGAATTGGCCTGATTGACTCCATTCGGTTTGGCCTGTGGTTGATTAGATCATGTGATGGGAGTGGCTTGGAGATCGCATACCATGGCGCATGAGGAAGACTCGAGGTGTGCGTGGCATGTTTGAGGTGCCTCAACGGAGTAGATTAAAGAGTGATGAGGTGAAGGAATTGTGTTGACTGAAAGAAGAAGATGTTGAGAAAGAAAGCGCTCAGCAATGCAATAGTGGATCCCGGATCAAAAGCAATCTGCGAGGTGATAACAACCTCCATCAAACACCATTCATCCTCTTCCACCGGCAATCATCAGCAACAGTCTTCCCACCAGGCCGGTGGCTTCAAGGTGTCTCAGAGACTACCGGCATCGCAATCCATGCACAGCGCTTGCTCGACAGCTTGTTCCTATCGTCAAAACTCGCTGGTCAAACCGGTATCTTTGATCTTCACGAAGAAAGCTAACAAATGATCAGCAATTAGTACTTGCTATACATTTGGTCTTTCCTGATATCGGCGACATCACCATAGAGTGCATACCTACACTCCCGGACATCCATACAGGTATGAGTAATCTTTCATACTTTGTGACCGACAGGATCGCTAGCGACATCTGTACCTGGATTACACTCTCACAAAGTGTCACCGAACTAGAAGAAGCTTATGTCACCCTTGTAGCCAAATATAAGCGCTTACCAGCCGGGGCCAACAGAGACAAAACAGTAGAGCGATTAAGAAATTCCCGACTGGCCATAGATTTCTTCCGGGTGACACTCTGCACCATGACAGGGATTCTCAGAATAGCCGCTGGACCTCGATACACTGCGAACTGGGACAAGTACTTTCACATGATTTTTGCACCAAGCGACGCCTTCATGCCCGATGATGCCCCGTCCGCATACGAGCAAAACAACCGCGCTCACTCTTCCGTGATAATGGGTATCCGTGCCGTGGCCATCATGATGGCTGCCGCTCTCGCAGATGGTGAAATCCTCTCTTTTAAATCACCTCGACAGCAAAGAGGTTATGGTCCTAGCAACTACCTGACAGCTGCACAACATAAACAAAACCTAGTCATCGAGGAGAACCACCGTGCTGCTTTTGAAGACGACTTGAAGCGTTTGGAGGTAGCACGGTATAATATTGTTGTTCATGATCAAAATGTCATGATTGATGAAATTGGTGATCTGATGGATGTGCAGGCGCGTGGGTCGCTTGGTATAGGTTTGAAGAATGTGACGAGAGCTGCGGATATTCTTATCAGGGTGGCGAGAGAGATTGGAAGACCTAATTATTGAGGGCCGCAGACAATACCATTAGGTTTATGGTAAGATCCCAGCTTACGTGTGGCAGTTGCTTGTATCCGCTTTGTCTTTCAGCGTGTCCCTAGAATAGGGATATAAACGAGATGATACTGAGACTATGGCTTATCTCTACTCTCACATTGCGAATCCGGGACAAATGCCCTGGAAGCAGTGCTCGGCTGGAAATACTAAGCAAGACTGACTTCAAATTTCAAAAAACGGATGATTCTGACCCAAGGACGACAAGTCGGCCTCCACGTTCGGCGCATACCATGATTTTACTTTTTCCAAACATTTCGTTATAATGACACCACGTTGGGCTTCTTATGAAGACGTACTCAAGTCATAAAGTCGCAAAACAGCTCCCAACATAAAAGCTTACCCAGCTTATTCAAACACCTCCACCAATCAGTCGCTCGAACCGAGACCAGGCGTAACCGCCGCCATCATGTTCTTCGCGTCTTCCGTTCTTTCCTTCGAAGAAAGCTTCGCTTTACGCGCCGGCGCCACAAGATTACATTCTCCATACGGATCATGGTTTTCTTCATAATCCACATGTTTTATATAAAATGCTAGTAAACACGGCAACAAGCACACGTTGAACTTACGCAGATGGATGCTTATTCAACATCTTCAGGACCTGGAGTGGGTGGACATCAAGCTATGTTCAGGGTTTTGGGTGTACAGAGATTTCCTTCCATCTCCCGTTATCCATCTGCATACTGTCAGCATATCACAGCACCACACACCAAAGGTTAAGTAACGAAAGTATCAGCCTAAGCCAGGAGTTTTGGTGAAGACGATAGCAGACCTGTCCTTTTTCGAGAACTGAGTTGAGAACATCGATGCCCTGACCCAAAGAGGCGTATGACAGTGCGAGCTGTGGTAAGGAAAATGAGATTTGAACATTGATCCTTAAAGCTGGATATTACCCTTCTCGAAGGAGGTAGTCTGTTGCACTCAGTCTTCGTTGGAATGACAGTATCCATCACCACCGCGGGCTTCATCGTGTTGTTGATCGCCATCCTCTTTCACCAGACATTCGAAGGTCTCGGTCTCGGGTCCCGTATCGCTGCAGTGCCGTATCCCAAGGGAAGCTGGAAACCCTGGGCTCTTGTCTTTGCATTCGGCGCCACAGCTCCAACCGGACAGGCCATCGGTCTTATCACGAGAAACACATACGACCCAAACAGTGTTTTTGCGCTTATTCTTGTTGGATTCTTCAACGCATTTTCCTCGGGTCCGTTGATATATGCTGGGTTGGTCGATCTACTGTATGCAGACTTCCTCTCAGAAGGAGCGGACAGGCTTTTGACAAACAAGAAGAAAGTTCTGGCATTTAGCTTCGTCCTCATAGGTGGTAAGTCTCTTCCGTTTTGACTAAATGGCCCATCATAGCTGACACTGTATAGCGGCGGGCATGTCCATCGAGAGAGCTTTCGCGTAAGTCTGATGGATGATAGGCAAGGTCTGGCTGAGTTGCTCGAATTTCGTTTGTTGACCAGAAATACTTGGCCTTTATTCTCGAGGATCTATAGCAAACGGGCGATGAGTTCGAAACTGTGTATGGGATAAACAACGAGGTGTACGGGACCTACATATGAAAAACTCAGACGCCGCCGAGTTCAGCCTACACTCACTTTATGTGCATTCATCTACATCTTGGCATACAGTGGCTCGCAATTGCTGGAAGATTTTGCCAGTTCTTCGCTTCTTGTACATACTTTACAACCAAATACCCAGACATTGTTTATCAATGGCATACTTTACTAAACGCTCTCTGAACGCCGAATGACGAAGTACTGCCGATTTTGGGAGTACATGGACAATGGATCTCGAGAAGGTGCAACTTCCCACGCGATGGCCAGCAAGTTTATCGTTTTGGAGTCAATGATGGTAGGAATAGAGGGATAGGAGCCTGAGTTAGAGAAGGTGAAGGCCTGATAACAAAGTGATCGACAGTCACGTTATTCCCGCTCAATCTCCACCCACTTTGCAGCTGCAGCGCCCCCCGTTTCCACACCTTCACACATTTACCATCAAGTTCATTATCTGTCAACAGCCATATTATCAGGGTGGGAGTTGCATTCGCTACGTAAGACGTTTCTATACGCCTTTCCCGCGCTGTGTAGTCCACATGCTACACATGACAGCAGTGCGAATCAAGCCACCACATTTCGCGTCCATCACATCGTCCCCAGGGTGCAGCTTGCCTTATCAAATGGTACAAACCACGAAGGCGCGGGACTGATACTTTGCATTCTACCTTCAGCAATCCTGCATGTCCTCATTGACGGTGGCAAGCATTCTGAGTACGTTGCTCCATACTTGGTTACAATGCTGTGAAAGCTCCACCCACGATCTCCTGAGGAGAACTGAAGAAATGGGAAGAATTATTCAGGGCTTAAAGGCTGTTCCGTATAATTGGATTAGGAAGCAAGGTCGGCTGACTCTCGTCCTCCCTTGGTTGGTGGCCGTTTAAGGAGTTTGATTGTTTCCACATTCCTTCAATTTATACTATTCACCATGCGCAGCTCGGTCTACCCATAACTGATTCGCAGAGTCTCCTTTCTGGTCCTCTTCACTTCTAATGCTCATCATCTGCAAAGATGATCAGCATATCTGACCCTTTAACGCTTGGCATCACGTTCACATTTTTGGCACTTGCCACAGTCGTTCTACTGATTCGATGTGATATACGCTACCGCGTCCAGAAGCATCATGGACCTGAAGATATACTCGTGTTATCTGCCTGGGTATATATCAAGACTATTTCCGTGGTTACACATGCTAATGGTGCATAGCTCTTGGCCGTATCGGAGCAGATTCTTTTATGTTTCTCGATCAGGCAGTATGAGGATGTAAATTCTCAAGAAGTCACACATCTCAAGGTTGGTACATGGAAATCTCCACCCTGACAACTTTTTTAACGATAGCACTATAGATGTTCTTCTGGACTTTGATCATCCATAATCTGATCCTAACATGTTCGAAATTGTCCCTTTTGGTCCACTACCTCTGTGTCTTCCCTCGTGGAAAGACTGCCAAAGCATGTTGGTGCGGTATTGTATTGGTGGTCTGCAATGTCATCATGCAGATGATTCTCACTGTTTTTCACTGTGCTCCTGTTTCTGCATTTTGGAACGAACAAGGAACCTGCCTATCCCACACTATTTTGTTCTGGCCAGGCGGCATTGGAAACGTTATCATAAGTCTAGTGATCGTCATCATTCCATTCCCAAAGATTAGGAGTCTTGAAATGGATCAGAGGACCAAAATCACCGTAGTTCTCGTTTTCGCTCTTGGATCCTTGTTAGTTCCCAACTCACCTGCCACACTGGAGAGGTTTAATTCGTACGCGTAGGGATATATTCATCTCAGCCATCAGATTCCTGCGCATGGGGTTTTCTGTTTCAGATCTTGCGTCAAGAGGAGGAATTTGGACGCCTTTAGAATCTACGATTGCGATCATCTACGCCTCGGCTGTAGCATTCCATCCCTTCTGTGCCGGTACAATACCTCAATTCCTGTCTGCCATGCTGTATGGACGACGGGGGTCCCGATCCAACGACGATAAAGCGGGAAGAGCTGCCGCTGTGAAACACTCATACATGGATGAGAAAGAGCTTCCCAGATTGCCCGTTCCTGACGAAGAGAAAGAGATAGGACCGCGGTCGTCTGACAGCAGTCCGGTAGAAGCAGATGCACTCATAAGTTGGGGAAAGGAGGTCAGAACGAGTCTGTTAGGTATTGGCATAGAAGATGATGGCACTACAAGAGACTCGAGACAAAATATGGACAAAGAATTGAGGACACGACCTCGTGCCTCGACTCTAATGAGGATCGGGGTCGTACTGCCAAAAGGAGGGAAGGTCACCGATTCCGCATTCGTCACAACCACGCCGGCAGGCATGGAGGAAATGAAGAAAAGATCTCGCGCCTCGACTTTGATAAATGTTGGAGTCTCACTGCCAAATGGTGGCAAGGTTACTGATTCCACGTTTCTGACGAGCACGCCGATAAACGCGAATGAGCCAAAGAGACGGGAGCGCGCATCAACCTTGGTGAGAATAGGTGTAGTCTTACTTCGAAGGGGCAAAGGAACAGACTCAACACTCTTGACAACTCCATCCACCGCGAAAAAAGATATTGGCAATCGGACAAGGTCGTCAACTTTGGTGAGAGTGGGCTTGGTCTTGGATGATGGAAATCTGATTCGGTGATCTCTTTCTTGATTCCATACTTTTGATGTTCTTGTTGCAATCGAGTTAACAACGCAGTTAGGGTCGTGGATACGTGGCGATCGAAAGCTCGGATAAAGTGAATGTAACAGATGCCGCAACATTATATCCATACATATAGCGCCAAACCGATTAAAGATAGTATTTAATTCTTCTATGACTGTCTTCCACATTCTGCCAGCTCGAAACCTATCTCGCTACTTAAGTAAGACTGGCCCTCCAACGGCTGTGGTTATCAAGTTGTACGAGTTGTGAAGACATCTATCAGATGTCTTCAACCGATCCCTCGAACTCAAACCTTCACATTCTTCTCAAAGGACTTTTCTCTCTTCAAAAACATCAAATCCGGACCGATGTCGATAATTTTCCGACAGATTTCAAAAAACATGTCGCCAGAAATTTCTGAATATCGATCTGGAGTTTGGGCACCGCTGTATAAGACATGTCCTCTTGATATGGAATGTACAGAGTGCACAGATGTACATTCACATACGGTCTTAGCGTCTGACCACCTTTCTTCTCCTCTCAACGTGACAAGAAGTAAGAGCGACTCGCCAGCACATAAATATCATCAATCCCTTGAGTCATACGAATGAAGAAGGCACACCAATCATACGTCTTCAGACCATCTCTCAATTGCCCCAGGTTTCTCTCAAGCACTTTTCTTTTTAAAGACCCCTTGAGTCCATATCAATATCGTTCAATTTCCGGCACAGTCATTCTCAATCTCTTCCAAGGCTTATCGCCTACATTCATGAGTAGAGAGAAATGCCTTTGGAAAGACATTACTAAATACAGCCTCCATGAAACCAACAAGGGCCTATAGATCGCACTTGATGTAAATCAATGCATAGGATGGAAAAGTAAAGTCCAGTCGCCGACTTGAAACTATTATTGACCTCTGAAGTCAATCTAGTCATAATTGATCAAGTGACGTAAATCAATAATCAAGAAACCTCGTAGTCTTTCACTCGCACCCGCACACTCGTCCAGTAAGCCACATTACTCCAGAGCCTGAGCTAAAGGTCGCCGAAATCGAAACGTATTCCATGCAACGTTGTCAAACCAAGAACCCAAAAGGCAGTGCAGGCATGACTTTAATGGCGCAGTGTGCCCTCATATAAAAGAACTCGTTCGAGATCAATGTTGTAGTCTCTTGGAGCCAGCGAAATCGATCAAATACTAAGTGAAGGGCTGGATACATCGGGAATTTCACACATACCAGTATATCCAGGCTCTATATATCCATCGCCAAGATTTTGAGTCGTCCTGGGAACATAAGTTCTGGAGCTCCGTATAGATCCGAGGCCGTGTAGCTTTGAAACTTCTTGCCCTTTATCGACAGGCCCATGTCTGAGATCGGGATCTCGCCACTGTCTTTGTGGTTACTGAGACCAACCTCCCTTGATTGATGAAAGATGTGAAGTTTTTGAATACTGTAACGTTTTCCGGATTCGGGAAATCGAAAAAAGTGAAGAATATGCTGTAAGGACTACTGCCTGAAGATATGATGCCAGTCACAGTACTCAATGTTCTCAATGAAGGTTCGGTGTGGACAAAACCACCTTTTATGCCGATGTCGAATTGGGAATTATCAATGCATCTCAATACACGCACCTGTGTGAATCATGTTTGCTTCAGTATGTAGGTATTCCCCAAACAAAAGTGGCTTGAGGCGGCCATAGCACTTTGGCAAGTGCAGAGCATTTGCCACAGTTGAGTCTTGCACCAGGCACTGGTGTTGTCCATTTGGTCCTGTGATCTCGAAATGATTTTGTAACAAGAAGTTAAAGTCCCGTCGGAGACTCGTGATGAGACGTCAGGGTTCAGTTCGGCAGTCTGGTTAGTCAGCAAGCTTTCGCGTCGCGTCTCTCGCGTTTTGCGACAGCTGGAAATCCCCCTCCACCACAATTCCCCAGTATGCGTTGACCACACACAATGCATATCAAACAACTTGTCATCCAGGGCTTCAAGTCCTACAAGGACCAGACACTTGTCGATCCATTCTCGCCGAGACACAACGTTATTGTCGGCCGCAATGGCTCTGGAAAGAGTAACTTCTTCGCCGCCATTCGCTTCGTACTCAATGACACATACAATACGACTTCCAGAGAGGAGAGGACGGCATTGCTACATGAAGGATCCGGATCAGCCGTCGTGAGCGCCTACGTGGAAATCATCTTCGACAACAGCGATGAGCGGTTCCCCACGGGAAAAGAGGAGTGTGTCATTCGGAGGACGATTGGTGTCAAGAAGGACGAGTACTCACTCGATCGTAAGAGCTCTACGAAGACTGAAGTCATGAATCTACTCGAATCGGCTGGTTTCTCGCGCTCAAACCCATATTATATTGTCCCGCAAGGTCGCGTCACGGCCCTGACCAACATGAAGGATACGGAGCGACTCAATCTGCTCAAAGAAGTCGCGGGAACCCAGGTCTACGAGGCGCGACGCACAGAGAGTATGAAGATAATGGAAGACACGGACAAGAAGCGCGAGCGTATTGACGACCTCTTACGGTACATCAATGAGCGACTGGGGGAGCTCGAGGAGGAGAAAGAAGAGCTCAGGGCTTTCCAGAACAAGGACAAGGACTTCAGATGTCTACAATACACAATTCAAGACCGGACGAAGCAGGAGTTGCAGCGAAAGCTTGAGTTGATTGACGAACAGCGTACGGCTGGCGTGGACGAGACGGACGAAGACCGTGAGCTGTTCATTCAGCGAGAGCAGGAGATTAGCGATATCGATGAGCAAATCAAAGAGCTCAAGCAACAATTGGAGATTCTGCAGCGTGAGAGGACTCAGCTCGATGATGACCGCAAAGACAAGGTCAAGGCTAAGGCTAAGATTGAGCTTGATGTCAATAATTTGACCCAAGGAGCTGCTGCTGCCCAAAAGGCCAAATCAAAGCATGACAGTGAGCTGAATGAGGTTCAGCGTACCATCAAGGAGCGAGAGAACGAGCTAGCTAAGCTCATGCCTGGCTACAGCGAGAAAAAAGAGCAGGAACTGGATGTGGGTACACAGTTAGAGCAAGCTGTTGCTACCCAAAACCGCTTGCGTGCGAAGGAGAACAGAAACTCGACATACAGGAGCAAGAAAGAGAGGGACGACTATCTACGAAAGCAGATTGAAGACATCAATATCACATTAGCAACCAGAAAGGCTATTGCCATGCAGACCTCTGATGAGATCAGTGATCTCACCACAGACATCGGCCGCCTCGAATCCGAGTTGACCGAAATGCGTCGTCAGTTGGATAATCGTGGTACAGATGCTCAGACTCTCGCATCTGATCTTGACAGGGCGAAGGAAACCCGGGACAAAATACAGGACGAACGCAAGGAACTATGGCGAGAAGGCGGCAAAATCGATACCGTTCTCGCAAATGCTCGAAACGAGCTGATCGAGGCCGAACGATTTCTGAACAACATGTCTGATCGCAATACCGCATGGAGAGGCATCAAAGCCGTTCGCCGTATTGCCAGACAACATAACATGGACGGTGTCCACGGCTCTCTCGGGGAGCTATTCGAGGTCAGTGACCGCTACAAAACTGCTGTAGAGGTCACTGGTGGCGCAAGTCTCTTCCATTTCGTTGTAGACAATGACGAGATTGCCACGAGGATTTCCGACATTCTCCAGAAAGAAAAGGCTGGAAGAGTGACATTCATGCCTCTCAATCGGCTAAAGAGCAAGCAAGTCAACATTCCGAAAGCTAGCGATGCAGTCCACATGCTTGATAAGCTGCGTTTTGACGAGAAGTTCGAGAAAGCGTTTCAACACGTCTTTGGAAAGACAATTATCTGCCCAAACCTGCAAGTTGCCAGTCAATATGCTCGAAGTCACGGCGTCACGGCCATCACACCTGATGGAGATCGAACCGAGCGAAAGGGCTTCATGACCGGTGGTTATCATGATCCTCGAAACTCGTGTCTGGATGCACTGCGGCGAGAAGCAAAATGGAGAGCTGAGGTTGAAGATCAAGAGGGTCGTAAAGCCAGCGTCGAACGAGCAGTGCTTGCCAAAGACCAGGAGGTCAGCAAAGCCGTGGGCGTCGTTCAAAAGCTCACACAACAGATGGCACAATTCGAGAACGGCTATGGACCACTGAGAAACGAAATCAAAGCCAAGACTCTTGAATTGCAAGCCGCACGCGACCAGCTCAGTGCCCTGGAACGCAAGCGACAAGAAATCGAGGTTGCTGAGAGGAGACTGGGCGAGGATCAGCAGGCTTTCCAGACAGAAATGGCCACCGCTTTCCAGAAAGCGTTGACTCGCGATGAGGAGCAGCAATTGGACAGTCTGTCCTCCACCATCCAAGACCTGAGGAAGGAATTCGCCAAGCTCAGCGCTGCTCGCTCTGAGCTTGAGACCCAGAAGATCATCATTGAGAATGAGTTACGTGAAAGCTTACAGCCTCGTCTGGACCAACTCAAAGCACAAGAGCTTGACAACGCAGGCGACATGGGGGGCAGTGGCGGGTCTATCGTGTCCAGCAGCCGCTTGAAGGAACGCCAGCGTGAGTTGAAACGCGTTTCCAAGTCATTGGAGGACCTCGAGAAGAAGCTCGAGGAAGTAGAAACTGCAATTGAGACGAACAACACTCAACTGCAGGAACTAGCACAGAACAAGCTTGAGCTGCAGAATCAACAACAGGCACTCGCCAAATCCATCGAAAAGCGCCAGAAGGACATTGGTAAGAATATGCAGAAGAAAGCAGTCCTCGCCGTGGAGCTAGCAAATGTCAACCGTGACATTCGTGAACTTGGAGTGCTACCGGACGAGGCCTTCGAGTCCAAATACACCAAACTTTCATCAGATAAGGCCATCAAGCAGCTTCACAAGGTCAAGGAGGACCTGAAGAAGTACTCTCACGTCAACAAGAAAGCGTTTGAGCAATATAACAACTTCACGAAACAGCGGGAAGTGCTCACCTCTCGTCGACAGGAACTTGATACCTCACAAGAGTCCATTGAGGGCTTGATCAGCCATCTAGACATGAAGAAGGACGAAGCCATTGAACGTACGTTTAAGCAAGTCAGCAAGGGATTTGGCAATGTGTTTGAGAAGCTTGTTCCTGCTGGCCGAGGCAAATTGATCATCCAGCGGAGGAGTGATCGTTCTGCTGCTGCACATGAGGATGACGACAGTGATGACGAGCGACAGAGAAGCTCTGTGGAGAACTACACCGGTGTCGGCATCTCTGTTTCATTCAACTCGAAGCATGACGAGCAGCAACGCATCCAGCAATTGTCCGGTGGACAGAAGAGTAATGCCCCTTCCCTTTCTTACCCCTATTGCTCTCTTCCTAACGTTCGATCCAGGTTTATGCGCCCTTGCCCTTGTATTCGCCATCCAACAGTGCGATCCAGCGCCCTTCTACCTCTTCGACGAAATCGACGCAAATCTGGATGCGCAGTATCGTACCGCCGTCGCCCAAATGATTGAGAATTTGAGTGAGACAGGCCAATTCATTTGTACTACTTTCAGACCAGAGATGTTGCTCGTAGCGGAAAAGTGTTATGGTGTCACTTTCACGAATAAGACGAGTAGTATCGACGTGGTGTCGACGGAAGATGCTATGAATTTTGTGGATGGGGTTACCAAGGGACAGCAGTGATTGTTTGGGGCACTGGGACGGGCGTTCTTCAGGTTTTGGTTGTGGGAATGTACGAAGTCACTATCTATGGAAGGTATGGGAAGATACCACAGCTTTGTTTTTTTCGCAAGAATATTATAATGAGATTCGATTTCGCTTTCGATTTTTTCTGTCCCTTTGCTTGCTGTAATTCCTGGCAATTTTGAATCCGATATGTCACCAGGATTTTATTTTATTTGGAGAGTCTTATCTTGGTTTGCGCGCGTTGAAAGGTAGTTGTTGTGCCCTCCGTTTTTTCCCCTAGGTAAATGTTAGGAAATCATATCGACAGAATTTGGGTTCTCTGTTCCTACAACAAGGTATCCGCTGTTTATTTGGGTACACGCAAAACCCCCTAGCAAGAACCGATCACTGCTGAGCTTTATAGGTCGTTCTTAAGTAGGTGCTGATATAGGTCGGTGCCGTTGAGAAATAATATAGAGCTGGGAAGAGTGCTTGGTGACTGGTAGCGGTAGCTTCACGAATAAACTGTGAGGCGATGGAGTAAGTAGGGAAAACCAGCGGATTCTTTTAGATAGAATTATTCTTCGTGATCTAAGAAGCGGCTGTATATTTTTCCTGGATATCACGAAGCAGAAATTCTATGATGTCGGGATTTATAGGAGATTCTGGGTTTTATGCGTTTAGCTGGCTTTTTTGATTGAGATTTCTATTTGTCATGATACTGCATACATTACTTGTAAATTGAAAGGGAAAGAATGGGAAGAACTGGATAAGGTGAGAGTGAGTGAGTCTTGATTGACCGCCTAATCAAGCTAATGTTAGCTCCAATTAATGGTACCAGTCATTTGCTTTCAGGAGTCGTTCAACTCATTGTGCTAAAGCTATCCCATGGAAAGCGATCTTTCCTCGATATCTTCTACTTCGCCCATAAAAGGCGGCGGGAGAGGCTCTACCTCAGGAATACTTTCATCCTCTTCATCATCGGGTTCCTCATCAGGGAGTCCACACTGATTCCTTTTCCGAACCCACTCTAGCCTGGTCGAAAGTAAAAAAGGTTTTTTACAGAGGGTGCATCTTGCATTCTCAGTGATCCATTTTCGTAAACATCGATGGCAATAGGCACCTTCGCAGCCACACATCAATCGATACGGAGGTCCGGTCTCACCTCCGTGGGGTCCTGACGTGAAATCGTCGTAACAGGCTATACACCCCTTATTATCGACTTTTGTAGTTTCGTTCTCAATTGCTAATTCGGCGGGCTGGAAGAGACCATCCCACTTTGATCTACCGAGTAAATCGGCTCGGATAGATTGTAAATGTTCGAAGACGCGGGGTTCGACAACTTGATCCTCATCTACTCCATGCTGACCTTCTCTTATAAGCCAACGGAGAACGGAAAAGTAGGAATCGAAATCTACGCGGCGCCTCAGTTTATCCAATTCCTGCAGCACGATTAGTGGAGAAGATTCCTCGAGGCTGGCCATTAGTTCGACCCAATCTATATGCCCTATGTCATCGAGTTTATTTTCAACTCCACCGTCCGAGAAGTGCGTGATTCGTTCAATGCGATGGATGAGGACGGTTGCAGAGGCGATATTTTGGCGATAACTGATCATTCGTAATTCAGTCGTCCCTTTGATTTCAGCTACGCGAGAGAGTGCTCCACTCAGCGTCTCGGTCTGTGACCCATCGACGTTCAATCGAGGGGTGGGAGACCATAATGTCGCGTCATTGATGTTGGTGAATGGGGTCTTGACATAGCCCTGATCTGGGAGATTGGTGTTGTTCGTCTATTCAGCACGGTGAGTCCTACCTTTCTGGAGCTTTCAAGAGTAATAATGATGAAAACATACTTTGAATTCGTAAGGGGCCCAGCCCATGCTATGGCGGTTTGTGGTTGCGTCGCGATTTCCCACTTGTCCTTCCAAAGCGTGATGGAAATGGCCCAAGACACCCGCTGGACGTTTGTTCCATATTTCGGATGGGTCGAGAACAATATCCACATCTGAAGGGGCGAGTTTGATATCAAAATACGTCCAATAGAAAAAATGGGCGCGCTGGTAGTGTATCACCAAGTCGCTGTTTAGCTGTGCTGCTTCCGTCATGATACTTGAGCTAATTGATTTGAATTGAAAATGATAGAGATAGAAAAAGTTGGCGCTTTTGATCAGAAGCCTTCAAAACAGTTCCTTTGTATAGGTTATTCCGATGGACTAAAGTACTGCTGTGTAGCCCGGATCTGGCACAATGATTAAGAGATGTGTATCGAGCACAAGGAGTGTGATTCGCAAGCATCATAACAGGAGCAGTTTGTTGTCTAGTGGCGTGGAATAACACACTATCAAGAAGTGATAGGTGGAATTGCTGATGAATGCTGATGAACCAGTCGCCGTGAGTCCTTTGCATGGAGTATCATGTTGGTTGAAGGGAGGTCAGATACACCACGACAGGGACCCCTCGCGAGAGATAGCGGGGCACCGCCGAACCTCGCCAGTGGCCACATGGTGAAGTCCAACCTAAGTTGTTCACGGCATCCTGTCTTCAGCACAGCGCACCCACTCCGGCCGTTGTTTCCGATGGAGAATGAGAGAGGACATCATGTGTTCTCACAGCCACAATGGCATCATGCCTAGTATCTACAAAGTAGTATCAATTTCAAATGGCCAAACACTAACCTCAGCCACCCGTTACGAACAAGTGGGCTGTGTAAGCAGTGCTGTACTTCTTGGTACCTAACCTTCCTCGTACCGTGCCAGCAGAGGAACAACTAAAGATCCCGAATCTCACCCGCTCAGCCCAAATCCCAAGGAACTAACACGTCGCTCTCTCCCATGGCCAATCGTAAGTGCACATCCTTGTTGACCATTGCGCAGCAGGAACGGAACTGACAAAGATATATAGAGGGGCAACAGTATCCTCCCCACGGCTATCCTCCTCAGCAGTCACCTTATCCACCACAACAAACCCCTTACGGTCAACCTCCACCTATGAATCACCAACAACCTCCCTACGGCCAGCCGCCCCAAGGCTACGGCGCTCCTCCCCAACACGCTCCATACGGCCAGCAACCTCCACCGCAGCAGTATGGTGCACCACAAGCAGGATACCCACCACAACAGCCATTTGGCCAGCCAGGCTACCCGCCTCAGCAGCAAGGCTATCCACCGCAGCAGCAGGGCTACCCTCCACATCAACAAGGCTACCCACCTCAGCAAGGCTACGGCGCTCCTCCACCACAGCACACCCCTTACGGTCAGCAGCCTGGCGGTTATCCGCCTCAGGGCGGATACCATGCGCCAGCACCATCAGGGCCACCAACTCCTGCTTCGCCAGGGTATCTACCAGGTGTATTACCTCCGTCGGACATGAACGCGCCGGCAGCACAATTACGAGATTCGATGAAAGGCTTTGGCACAAATGAGAAGCTCCTAATTCAGGTTCTTGCTCAGGTACCGGATCCGCAACATATGGAGAAGCTTCGGAGGACCTATGATGACCGCTTCCGCCGGTCTCTGCTCAAGGACATTGAAAGTGAGACAAGAGGAGATTTTGAGATGGCTCTACTCGCGGTCGCACGTGGACCACTACAGCAGGATGCATATCAAGTAGACAGAGCCGTACGTGGCCTCGGAACCAAGGAAGCTTTATTAGACGATGTTTGCCTCGGTCGATCTAATGCAGACATGAATGCCATCAAGGCTTGCTACAAGCAAATCTATGGCAAGCCGATGGAGAAGGAGATCAAAGACGACTTGTCGATGAAGACGGAGCGTCTATACGAATACGTTCTTTCAGCGCGGCGTGCCGAGGAATCGACGCCTTGCCTCCCTCACGAGATCGATGCGCAGACTGACAAGTTCCAACAAGCAACCGAAGGTACGAAGCTAGGCGCCAACCAGGACGTTGTCTGCCAGATCCTTGCCTTCTCGTCTAACGGTCAAATTCGCGCTATCAACCAGCGTTATACCGAGAAGTATCGTAAGCCTCTCGAGCAGGTAATTAAGTCGGAGTTCAGCGGCCATATGAAGGATGCATTATCTCTCATGGTCAGACGAGCTGTCGATCGCGTCAAGTGCGATGCCGAGGAATTGGAAGCCAGCATGAAGGGATTCGGCACCAAGGACGAACAACTTGTCAACCGTCTTGTGAGAGCTCACTGGAACCGCGAACACATGCGCCAAGTCAATGTCGCATACAAGCGATTCTACAACAAGGCGCTAGTGGACCGTATCAAGGGTGAGACCTCAGGAGATTACAGGAAGCTATTGATGGCTTTGTGCTAATGCCACCGCAGCGGAAGCTGGTGGTGACCTCGAAAGGTTGTTAGTGGCGTTGTGTCAATGATTGATGATGGCGTTGCATACTGGCATCTTTTGGCGTTCGTTTGGGATGTGCCTACAGGTGGTGTTTAGTCCTTTATGATTCTCCCGCCTTGAGTTCTTCCTCGGTAACAGTTGTTAAATAGTAACTCAATTCAGATTCAAATCACGAGTAGTGTATGTTCGAGTCATAAGCTCATAGGGGCTCCGTCTTTTCATCGCTCGTTGTATGAAAGCCGAAGTGATTTCATCATCGGCAATTCAAGACCGATTAACATCATCGATTTCTGGCAAAACCTAGGAAAAATTGGCTCGACGGAAATTTATCGATATCGATCTAAAGCTTTCAGAGTCTAATCCAAAACCATTCGTGGCAGCTTCTGCGTGTCAGGTGTCATTGAATGGAAGAATCGTCCCAGCGCAAAGATTAGTGGCAGACGGCTAATGAAGGATTCTGGCATGTACCTAATGATACGAGAAGATACTGGATAACCTGCTTTACTTTGCCCGGTCTACCTTTTGACAAGTTGAAGTAATTACAAAATTGTTAAATATAGGTAGGACGATATGGCCTTGGACAGTAACAAAGAAGCAGTCTTAGTCGAACCATCTACCTGTTAGTCCGGCCCTGAGTTTGAAGTCAGATAAGACTTCAAGTATAGGCTACTCGATTATGTGAACTGCTTGGAGGTACGTCATAGCTTGATGAGTATATGACCCTTTTTTGTGAATGAATGAATAATCCCAAAATAACAAAAAGGGAAAGGGATCTAAAAGTCATAGCGGCGAGGTCGAATTTACTACAGGAATGTACCTCTTTACCTTTTTATTGGTATTTTGTTCGCTCCCTAATTATACCCGTTCGTGGCTAGAGAGGCTACTTGAATTAGTGAAGAATGTAGTTGAATAGTTTCTAGTATGGAGGTTAAGCCTAATACCAAAATAACATATCAAACGTTGTTATATTGTCACTATGTAGTAAATAGAAGAGCAGCTTCTCTAACTTGAATCGCAGTAATAGTACTATGAACTTTACATCGAATTCGTAAGCGCGAGCATTGGAAACTACTGAGGGGAAAAGATGGAATACCGCGGGCCTACACGAATTATTTGCCTTTGTTCACTAGGGGACGGATGCTATAAAGCCTTGATGCCATGACTAATAGGAGTCGACACATCTCGCCTGCCTAGCTCGAAGAACGGAGGTGCACAGTTTGAATATGCCAAATTCTGCAAGTGTGGATGGTGGTTGACCACTGCAGAACTGATGATGAAAATTGGTTGGATTGATCACTCGACCACTTTGCGGGATTAGGCCATGGGTTTTGAAGGGGTATGTTATAGATCCCGATTGTGCTGGGGGGTTATCATTGCGTGTGTGGATTGCGATTACGTTATATCTTTTTGCTCGTCTTCGCTTGGAGAGTGCATCTAAGGTTTTCCGAGAGCTTGATGTCCTTGTTCTTCATCTTCACCAGGCTGTGTCCTTCCTTGGTGTTCGAGACATCGAAAAGAAGTTCGCGAGGGTAGTGGCGAAATATCAACTTTCTGGCAAAAGTCAAGGTTTCGCTCCCATAGTTTGTGCACAGCAGTATTCGAATCGCAACCAGTCTCTTCAAAGTCCAAATAGCAAGTGAGATCTTCACTGCAGTCCCTTTCCTTCTTTTCCTTCGACCATTTGATGGTTGTTTGTTGACCCGGGGTAGATTATACAAATCGCTCACGACGGCGGCAGTGGCGAAAGACAATTGAGCATCTTTGGTCTACTATGTTCACCAGCATGCCAGGATTTTCACTGCATAAGTTGTGCGTGTTACCAAAGCTGTCCTCCGAACCGGTTGCCCTGGACATGATTCGATTTGTCCAGCAGATACGATCTCGAGTGCTAATGTTCGTCCGCATCTCCATCTCCACTTCTCTTGTCACATGCATATACCCCTTCTCTCGAAACATATGCTCTTTTGCCTCTTCATCGCCTTGTCCACACTGGTCAGGAACCTGAGCAAGATATCCCGAGCGATCGGCGAATGAAGGATCTTAGGCAGGCGCGCTGTTCTCAACGCCACTAAGAGTGCGGTGCTTCACTCCAAGCACCTTTATTCAAGAGATCCAGTACCTTCACCATGCCTCAACAACAGTAAAGCGAATGAAAAAGGGTGGAGTCGTGTGCCAATCCGGAGGAGTAGTCTGAGGAGAGAATGCGGATGCGACTTGAATGATCGACTGTGGGAATGAGACGACCTGCAACTATGGTCCGTACTCTTTACCAAGTGAGGTCACATTCGCAGGGTACTGCAAAAGATATCAGGCCGTGGAGGATGCAGGATGATGAAGGCTGAGGTTGAGCTCGTTGAGATGCAAAGCGAAATGCGCTAGGGGTTATTTCGGTGAACTAGGCTGAGATGGGAAAGAGTGCAGACTTGCCGATGCCGCTCGCTCCTCACTTCGAGCACCATCGCTCAATCCCACCATTCCTCAACATACCAAAGCATCTCAATTTCATCCACAGAGACAAAGTTCTAATCACTCGGAAGCGATTTCAAACACAATGGCACGCGAAGAGGTATCCACGCCGCATAGTATTCAAAGAGATGCGGCATGAGTAAGCCTCACACCACCACCAGAAAAAACATGGTGCATGCAGTACCATGACATCAACAGGTCCAGTCCAGAATGTGTGAGCTCATCACGGTGTACAGTTGCTTATAGCATCATGAGAAGTCTCCAGCTATCGAGCCACTTTATTCGAATCATTCACAAATGTACAAATCAACCCAGTTCGCTCGCAAAACAATTCCTTCCACCTACAAACTTTCAACTTCTGCTATTCGTCCCTTTCAAAGACTTTCATTCTCCACAACCGCAAACAGCAATCAAAAACTCGATCTCAAGGAAATCTGGGGATTGTCCAAGATGGCTGTTCCGAACAAAGAGATCCCTAAGCATGAAATGGCGTATTTCAAGGCCTTGGCGACGAGCAAGCGCGAGTTTGGTGATTTTCGACGGGTGCTCTTCACTGGGCTTTACAGCCAGCTTGTTGTGATGGAGGTGCCCGTGGGCGGAGAAATTCGTGATGAGGTAAGCTCTCTTTTTCTTTCCGAGTCTCTTGCGCTTGGGAGAGGTCTGCTTTGTTATAGTACTCGTTCAAGCTTAGATCGATGTCACTTCAATCCTGGCGATTTTCCTTCAAGGGTTTGGCGGAGATCGTATTGAGCTCGCTACTAAGCCAGCAGACCGTATCATGAATTTTGTTTTCGCGAGGGTCTAGATCTTGGAGCAGTGGCCATCAAAGCAATCAAACAACCATCCACCCAACTCCCTTCTCTCTAACGAAAAAAACCCAGGTCCACACAGTCGACCAAGTCCTAATCTTCACATCCGGAAATGGTCTCGCCACAGTAGCCGGCAAAGACCAACCCGTCGGCCCGGGCGACATCGTCGTCGTACCAGCAGGCACACAACACCAATTCGTCACAAAAGGTGATAAACCCCTGGAATTGATTACTGTGTATTCGCCAGCGGAACATCTGCCGACGACGGTGCACAAGACCAAGGAAGAGGGGGATAAGGAGGAGGACGAGGGGATTGATGAGGCGCCTGAGTGGGCGGGCAGGTCGAAGAAGGAGAATGAGGAGAAAGGGTTGGTGAGGGAGAGTGGGAAGTATGATTAGTGTTGGGAATTATTAAGCATTCGATGATGGCACCGATCATATAGGAGTCAGGCAAGCTGTGAAATTCTAATATGGTGTAAGCTTCGATGGTTTGTCGGTACTGTTTCCAAGCCAGTGTCTAATGTTCCCATGTAAAGTCATGATTCTCCTTGGCTACAAAGCAGATAAAGATAGTGAAAAGTGAAGATATACAAGTTATGCGACAGGTAGGAAAAGCTTGCAAAAGAGCAAAAGAGACGTGAATTACTGTGCCCAGTCCCCGCCCTTCAGTGCCATCACATACTATTCGAACATCATAAAGGTCTCGTTACATCATTATATCCAACCCATCCAATTTCCCATTTACAAATCCCAAGGTTTTCACACTATACAAACTTCAGACATCTACTTCCTCCTATCGAAAGCATTCTTGACAGAGTTGACGAGCAGCATGACGGAATCACCCATCGTAGGCTTGTGCTCATGGTGACGACTTCGACGTCTACCATCCCTATCATACTTATCGCGATCGGATCGACCCGAAGCGCTGGACCGATGAGAGGCAGTAGACCGATGAGATCTATGTGATTGACGAGAGCTGTGCGATGCCATGGAATCGGCCCTCTCCCTTCTGCGCCCGTTGTAAAATCCAGCGTCGGAATTACGCCGGTTAGGGTAAGGATTCAGATACCCATCGTTCTGATGCGACTGGTATCTGGCAAGAGTGGTATCGTTGTTGGGTGTTCGATCAGAACTTGGATCGTAGACGCCGCGGGGAGCGTAGCGATCGTTTGTGATGTATTGGCGGCGACGAGGCATGTCTCGAGCACCGTCAGCAGCGTAGCTTCGCCGTCGTTCTCGTTCGGGAGTTTCGCTACGATCGCTGCGACGGTCATAGTCGTATTCTGAGTCGTAGTCTTCGTCAGATGAGTATATCACTTCATCTTCAACGCGTTGGGGTGCACGGCGTTTATGATAGGAAGTGTTGTAGGCAGATTGGTGCATACTGTGATTGAAAGGTGGGGAAGACATGTTGTCTTTCGGTTTGTCTTCCGGTTTGTCTTTCGGTGTGGCTACCGGTGGAGGTTCTTCGTCGAACAGAATCCAGGCAATTGCCAAATCTCTGCAGGGATTCATTGTGAGTTGGAATATTTCGTTTTTTTTGATTGTGGAGTGTTAGGTGCTAACAAGACTTACGAGAATTATTTATGCCGAGATGTTATTGAGCTACTCGAATGATAGCCTCGTGGGGGGTATCTTTTCGGCAAGCGTCCTAATCGGATGATTGGAGGATAGTCCAAATAATCTGCTATTCGATCTTTGTGGTCCAATGCCCAACGATCGAGTTGCACAAACTAAAGAATTCTCCTGGTGAAAATGACGAAACGAAAGGCTGTTTCCTTCCAGGCCTCCAGGCTCCAAGGATGACCGCAGTAAGTTGGTTTGCTGATCAGGAGCAGGACAGGTCCTAACCTAGTGCGACTTTGGCTTCGAAGGGATGAGAATGGCTGGGGTGAAACCAAAGAGAGGATGATGGCCTTGTGAGCGGTGGAAGAGAAGAAGTGGTATGGCATATAACGACTGCGAATGGCACGAGTGATATATCATGTCAACGGGGCGCGAGATACTATGGGCCGTCTCCACCAACTCTCCAGTTTCCATGTTGACAGGTCATCGTCAGCAAGAGTCGCAAGGCAGAGCCTGGTGGTGGAGACTTGATCATCCCGCCCGAACATTGGGGTTGGCTCCAATCATCGAGGTGGATTTGCTCGAGTGCGGAGGTGGACGCCAGTTGCGTATGCCAAGTTTCTCTCCCGTCTGCGAACTCCATGTCGTCTGTGCGTCTTCTGCCGACGTCTCGAGTCGAGTCTCGCATCTGCTCCTGTCCTGTTCTCTCCACTCCTCCAGCTCCAGCCCGTCGCTCACTCCCTATATGAGACGTGTCCGCATTTCCGCCAGTACATGGCCTCCGTCGGATACCAGCTGTGTCGACCTACTGTGGTATGGGACGGACGTACACCAGGAGAGCGCTACAGGGCGTGACTGCAGCGTCCATCCTACTTACGAGCCCACACTCCCATCGAATCGAATCCGAGCATGACGACAGTCCCGTTTCAAGCACCAGAGCATCCCATCTCCTTTCTCCCAACACGGCCAACCCTACGCGGCGAAGTCCAGGCAAGCCCAGGCGAAGTCCAATTATACACCGGAATATCGATCAAGTTGGAAGCGATTTGTCCATTCCACAGCTCGAGCTCGACTCGGAAATTGAATAACAGTTCGCGAAATAGGCAATGACGAAACGGAACCGTTTGGACGAAACAAGCACGATTTCGTTACATAAAATAGACCTGCTCCGTTTATAGTTGCTCGGGATACCCTTAGTATCTGCCTTGGATGATGCGCAGCCTTAGCGGCAGTGTGACCGAGGATCGAAAAACGGCCTCCAGCTTTCACGTGAGCTGTTCAACGTTCCGCGTCATTCAGCCTTGCCAGCCCTGTCGTTCGTCGGCAAACTCCGTTGCTTCTCTGAATGTGCTTAATGGAAAGGACCGAGATGTCGTTGCCATCGACAACAACAGCTCATCGCGATGTGCGAAGATTAATATTCTACCTACAGTATCGCTCGACTTCATTAATGACGCGATCGCGATCGCTACCTTGTCCAGGCTGTGGAGCCATGAAAGCATATGGAGTACAGCGCAACGCTTATGTGTGGTGGGCCATCGCACTTCTTTCCGCTTACTAAATGTCAGTGAGCAGGCCCGGTTGACATGTATTCTCTGTTTTGGAGCAAAATGTCAAGAAATGGAATTTAGCAGCAGCCACTTCGCGGCTCCCTCGAAAGCGCGAGGCAGCAAGGTTGTGATTGGCAAAGGAACTGGTCTATACTGGTATAAAACTCTAGATCGATTTGAGAGGTGACATGTAGTTCTTTCAGCAGCCAGCTGTGTGAATAAATTACTCCACGTTCGCAAGTTCAAAAGTATTAGAAATATCATCCCGCGGCTATTGGGTCTGGGCATCGTGCTTCCTTCTTTCGCAGTACGACGTCCTGGAGCAGGCGCAATCAGGGTCCCAGGACACATAGCTGACGCTGTATTTCGCTGCGTAAGGTGTTAGATTGGTATTTCCTATGTGAGTTGGATGTTTTGAAATAATACTCAGCTCTCAGGTATTTAGTAGGGACGTCATTCAAAGAAATCCTGGTCCTGTCCTTCGACTTCTGCTTTGACAGCGCCGCGACAGAGAGGAGGGAAGCCAAAGCAACGACGGAGCGGCCTCCAACATCAACACTGCATTTTACGAATCGAAGGTTGACGCAATGCTCTTTCCCCGCAACACACTCGAACCCATTTTCTCCCCAGCTGTCCCAGTCCATACATCTAGCCATAATCCATTCGGTCAAGCCAAGATTCTCCAGTATCTTTATTCCTATCCCTGCAATTGATTCCCATTTCAATAACGTCTCCCCAACAAACGATAAAATGGAGCGCAAAGCAATAGAAGAAATCGATACCGAAAAGTCAAAGCTCCGCCAGCCCACCGCAGAAGGCATGAAGAAATTGGTACATCTCCGCGAATTACATTAGCAAACATGATCCCAGTCCTAATCATCAACACATATTAGATCAAAGCGACCTCAATCCTCAACCTCAAGCCAGAAACTTCCATTCAACACGAATCCGATCGCATCATCGCTGCCGCCATTACTACCCGCGAAGCGAGGAATTATAATTACGAACCTGCCGCCCGTCATTACGTGCTCGATGAGAACTACGACGACGATGAAGACGATGATGGTGACGTTGTAGATGAGGGGATGGTAGAGGATGGCGGGGCTACTGGTTCAGGGGAGAAGGTAAAGGAGTTTGAGATGGTGTCGGTAGCTGTGCAGTCTTCGGAGAGTCCTGAAGAGACGGGCGTTGATTGAGAGAATGTTTTTGTTGCGCGTTCAAAGTAAGTGTTTGGATGATGTTTTGTGTGTTGAGATCTTACAGGATGTCGAGATCGGTCGGTGTTGGCGTTCTTAGCAAATGGAGGGGCTTTGCAGTGCAGAGACTGCAAAGGGTTTTACTTGGCGCTTTGGGCGTCTTGATAAAGGAACGAGTCTTAGTATTCGATCAAGGTGATGTTGTATTCTGGGAAGTCACGTGGCGTTCATCTCATACTCGATGGCAGGTTTCGGAATATAAACAAAGTCTGGGTAGGGAAATAATTATTGACGTGGATGCTGACAACATTAGTCTCCGAGTCGTGCTGGAGCTATTAACAGTAGCATATGTGTTGCAAAATTCGACGCGATGACTATGTAAGGCGCTTGCTTGGTCAAAGATCTGGCGGAACGAAAATTTCGATCCCATTATTCCCCATGACATGATCCTTCATCCCATCCAGCAGATCCACCAGCAGAATACCTTCCCAGGAACAATTCTCCCACGAGTATACCTCCAACGACTGCGAAGAGGACACCGACATTGAAGGTCATGACGGCGAGCATGCTACGAGGATACTATGAGCTAGGGAGATTGGTGTGTTGAGGTGTGAACTCACAGAATATAACCGATCAAGGCTCGGACAAATTCCATCAAAGCTCGAGGACCGTCGATTCTCAACGTCCATGGGTTGCTTGCTTGCCAACCTTTTCGAGATTCTGGAAATCCATCTTGTTCGTAAACGGACCCGTGATCCGAGCTCATAGATTCCCTTAACACACCCGCACGTTTCTCGTCGTCAAAGGCGTCGCCAACCATTGAGTCACCACTATCGCAGCAATTCGGAGCCATCGGAGAAAGTGGGAGCAAGTCTGCCTCCATCCGCCGTTCAACACGTTGTTTCCTCTTTAATCTTTTGGGCGCATTCCTCCTCTTCTGGATCTCCTCCTGAGCCACGCGCGTCCAGTAGAGGTCGAGCTGCCGCCGCCAAGCTCCAAGAAACCGAGTAAAGAAAGTTAGGGCGAAAAGGAATAACAAAGTCCCAAAGTAGGCGCCTGGAGTATTTGTTTTCCATCCGATGAAGAAGAGAGTCAATTCTGTGTTTGTTGAGAAGGTGCTCGGCATATCCATTCCGAACATGGACTTTGAAGCTGTTCCTTCATCTGCTGTTGAGGGAGGCATGCCGCTCATTGTCGTGGGTGATGGCATCGCCATTGCTGTGACCGGTGCCATGGTCTCTCGCTGTAGTGGTATGGACAAGTGGCTATGATGAGGAAGAGAAGATGATTTACGAAGGAAGGTCAGTACGAGGGCCCCCAAGAGGTTTTGCACCTGCCGAGAGCAGGTTGTAAGCCTGTCCTGTCGCGTCAAAGTCGAAGGACGCTAAGTCATGTCCTTGAGGTTGTTTCTGTTAGCCTTGCCATTGTTAGCCGGCATGATTCGAGCCATTGCTACTTCGAGGGTGGGTTTCTTCAAGAAAGATGAGGGCAATTGAGCGTTTTAAGGATGCACGCTGGGAAGGCGCTAAAGAAAGAGCGGCTTGGTCTCCGTGTATCGGCGGCCAAGCCCGAGTAGTGGCACATTGTCCACGCTCTTCCTGTCCTCACCACCACCACCACCACCACCACCACCAACAATTCTCTCCCCATTATTCCAGTGTCACGTCTCGATCGCAATGGAATCGGTTCATGTCGCCTCCGTTTCGGTCGCTCTAGAATTCAGCTCTCTTTCCACCCTCACTCGAGCACTTAAGGGCTGATTCATTCAAAAAGACACGTTTGGCTGACGATTGCAGAGAAAGTGCGAATGTCCAGCCCAATATTATGTTCTTGTTGAGATCAAGACCTATCAAATCCCATCTGGCCATTTTACGTGACCACGATCGGTGATGCTCTGCGATCAGTCGTGGTCACAATTATTACCCACCTCCGCACAGTTAATCGACTTCATCTGGCCAAGCAGAACTAGCGAGCATTACCAATATGACGGATCTATTTCTCCGTCTTGAAACACTATATTAAGTCGACCACGATCCCTTTCGCGACCATCTTGTACTTCAAGGCAGTACCTTTGAGATTGCAAAATAAAATATGTCTTGCTCACGCTCTTGATCTTCGGACGGGAGTCCAGATGATGTCACTTAAGACTTGATGTTGAAGCAAAGAACCTCATGAGAGCCTTTGGGGAAACGACATGTATCAACCTCGAGATCATTCCATGCTCCGACATCCGGGGTTCAAAAATTGAAATGGATAGGAAAACGAAAGAAATCCCTGTCGCTGTATAGTGTATCATCTCAATGGAGGTTTGACTTCGCCGACATTTTTGACGTCCTTTTACTTAGACATCAGAACAATCCAACGCCAATACTGGCCTCTCCTACACTCGTTTTCCATCCATCATCATGGTGCGTGCCACCCGACTCCTTCCAGCGCTTTCCTTGACAGGCCTGGTATTATCAAAACCCATCGACAATTCAAACCTTGCTCCACTCGAAGCTCTTCCTCACAAATACGGCTACATGCGATATATGGGCATCGACCCCAACATCAACGCCAAGGTAAAGCACTGCTTATATCTGAACGACAAGAACGTCATTGCAATCGAGAAATGTCCAGACGTCGAGGCCCACCTCACCCAATACGTATACGGCTGGGTGGAAGTGCGTTCAACGGAAACTCATCTTGAAAAAGTGGCGGTGGTGCGAACAGCACTGAAGAGCGGGGGCAATGGAGATGATCTCGAAATCCTGGCAGTAGGTGCGGCTAGCACAGGTCTTCTGCGGGTCCCAAAGACAAACAAAGCGACGCTGCAAAAGATCGATGGATACCCGGACAGTCGCCCACATGGCGAAAATTTGGTGAAGCTGGACTCGGCAAAACGAAGGATCACCATCCCCGCGACCAATCAATGTCTACTGGCGAAAAACGGGGAACGTTCTGTCTCGGATTCATATCGAGGCGACAAGTGGTTTGGGAACGAAACTCTGGTTTGGACGGATTGTGACTCGGTTAAGAGCGACCAAAGAGCCTCATTCTTATTCACACAGCACCTTGTTGCGCAAGGCACATGAGTTTGATCGTGGCGAAGGTGTTGAGGTACGTGCATAGTCGTCTTCGAAAAGACTTCCGCTGATCGAGCTAGGAACAATGCGCCCGTGCTAGACAGTTCCGCATTCGTGGTTATTCACAAGTTTCGTACATTGTTCGGTCACCAACACAGGCGGAGTCGCGTGGGAGATGTTTACGCCGATACGTGGACTCAGAGGGAGCATCAAATCCTGAATAATTGCAAGGCGCATCTATGCTGGCGTAGATGGCATTGCGACACGAATGGCTGTGGTCCGAAGAAACCCGCAAGAGGACCCCACTGCAGATATACGGCGCTGGAGGGGACTAGACGGTAATAGCATGACAGTTGCATAAAGCATCCTGTTCAAAAAAATCAATGGTAATCGGATAGATAGAATTGGGATCTTGACCCGTTTGCATTGTTGAGTTCCCTTCAGGTCATCTCTCTCCGGGCGCATTAGCGCCCTGAGCTGGAAAAGAAGCCACTAGCTCCCATGCGAACTCAAATTTGCATTCTTGCCCTGTGAATCTTGAAAATAGTCGGCTCCTCTCATATGACCTTCGTCGCTAGTCCACGCTCTGTCACTGATGCCATAACCATCTCCTCGTTTCTGTGCTTGTATTCAAGCTCCGACTAATTCAACATCTACTTAGCTATCGACGTTCACTCGGCGAGGTCGAGAACAAAACAAGAGTAGGGTAGGGCAGGAGAGGGTTTATGAAACCATGTCAACAAGCTCTCAGTCCCTCACAGCGTGGCCTATCTAATTGATTGAGAGACCTACGTTGAAATTGTGTCTCTTGCACATATTGGGGTATCGCGGATTCGAATCTGCAGCTCCGAGGAGCTTTGTTGGATGCATACGTGGGGAGCGGAGGGTGCATATAGATTAGCATCGATGTTTGGTTGATTAGAAGGAGTCTCGTTAGAAGTGATACCGTGCCGAGCGTTTCTTCTTCGGATTTGGTTTGAGTTGGTGGTAGGTTTTCGCAGGATGTGGTTTGCGCATATGGCTCCTTGACTGCATTCTATTATTTACCATGATCTTGTTCTGGGAAGTATTTGTTGATCGTATGTGTTTGCTGTTGGGATCCAGCTGAGGTTGAGCAACGGCACTGATATCAACCATTAAAGTTCACTGCACCTAAAAACCCATTTTCTTAGTTTCCGGGAAAATTGCCATCATTTTTTAAACGAGACTTCATATCCCGTTTCTCGGTCGTTACATTTTGTGCTTTTACCCATATATTCCAGGGGTATTCTCACGTCGTCTGATTGATCTAGAACCTATTGTAAGTCATGTGCTCAACATGATAAATGACAAAACATAAATAACCAAGACCGCATTTCAAACTCAATTGAACTGGACTATTTTCAACCCATGTCCCTCGGATTGTAGGCTCCCAGATGACGTCGAATCTAGGATTACGCTTAAGATCGTCGAATACTTATATATCAAAATAGAAACTCCCTACGGGAGAAAATTTTCTAACAAGTTACTTTAAAATCTAATCGCCAATATTCTATTGTCTATACTCTGTTCGCATCGAGAAAGAAGAACGAAAAAAAAGACTAGAGGATATACAAAATCGCGTCTAAAAGTTCCTACTCTATCGGACCTAATATCTCTTTTCCGCGCCATATATTCGCTGGATGCGGCGCGCTCGACGAGTTTGTACCTGCAAGCTATATGCAGTCTCCTGATGAGCGAGCTCATATCGATACGTGCCTTCAATAACTGGTGATACTACCGTTCATCATCAACGGTATGGCAGGGTAATGACATTCAGTAACCTTCCCATAGCCAGCAGTCTTCCAAAGTTTTGCTTGATTTTTTAGTTTCTCGTTTTGGGGTCCGAATCAACAGAGTTCTAGCAAAATGGCCTCAAGAACTTGTTAGTATTCGGTAACCCTTGATTTTTGTGAATCTGGCAGCAATTTGGGTACTATCATTGCTCTCTCAGCCACCCCTTGTACGTCAAGAAGACATTGCAATTATTCCAGACAATAGGTCGGTGTATTGTTTCATGGTCAAATACGATCCGCTAATAATATTCGACTAATAAATATATCTTGAATATGCCTGGTAGAGAGCGGATGGAGAAAGTTGTCTCCTATATAACGCGATGAAATACGACGCGTATAGCAAATATGCCAAAATCAACTTCAGCTTTGGTGTCCATCGACAGCTGTGAAATCTTGAGTGGCCTATGAGCTGCATGAAGAATCTAATATGATCTTAAGGAGAGGAGAAAGCTAACTATTTGGAAATGGTGTTATGACGAACAGCTGTAGTTCCCAAAATTTGTTTTCGTCCGATATTTCGGAACCCAATGCAGTTTCATTCCGCCGTGTAGTTGTAGTCTCTTTCAACTATTTGTTATCGTGATGCTTTTGTACCGGTGTTCATGTTTTTGGTGTAGAGCTAAAAGCGTAATCTAGCTCTCACAGGTACCAAGCAGATGTCTGCAAGTCCTGATCTTACTTATTGAAGGTAACTTCCGCTCTAGCGTGAGCCAAAGATGCTGCTGATAGCGGCTGTGGCGGCGGTGCGGCGCTGGAGAGAGTTAGACGTCGGAGAATGAGTCGCTGGACCGCATTTCTCATGTGTGGGCCTATTCCATTCCACGACACGACACGATATAGAGGAATGTAGGAAGACCTAGTCTGGACGCGGGGAATCCTGTGACGACGGAGGGGTGCGGTGGTGAGGGATTTTGATAGTTGATTGGGGAACCATTTCGGTGGATACGATCTGAGCCCTGAGGGCCTAACGCAATTTGATTAGATTAAATCGAACCCAGGAGCCTCATCCCAAAGTTTTCCATGTCCCTACATTCTATGAGTATTGATATTCGAGACACCTTTGTCAGGTGTCTCCATGCTTTGTACCTCGTTACTGTGTGCGTTCCTTTGAGGACTACCTACCCTACCGGCACCTCTTATCTCCATCATGTGATTTTCGAGACATGGCGTCGGTCAGTAGCCGACTTGACGTGCAGTAGTGCCTGTGCTCGAGCCGTGGTGCTTTCGCCTTTGATCATTATTAGATACCTCCGAATGCCCCTTAGCCCTTCCCTCCTTACCTCGTTCGCTTCTCTTCTCCGCTCCATCTTTACCATAAAAGCTGCCGCAACCGCCCACCATTATGGGCAAATGGATCGAAATCATGGAATCTCCTAAGTCACAAAAGCGCCAGCGGACTGCGAGCCAGAAGTGCTGCCTTTATTCCATTATTGCACTTGTCCTCCTCGTCGTCGTTCTGGCCATAGCCATTCCAGTCGCAGTTCTTCTCCCTAAGAAAACCGATGTTGTCGAATACACAGGCCCCGGAGTATCCACGAGTATCATTGTACCGCTGTACGTCTACCCTGGAAATGGTGCTTGGGATCCACTTTACAAGGCGTAAGTTCTCAAACTTCTTGGATGCTGCTTGACCCAACTATGGTTGCATGTTGAGCTAATACATCATCAGAGTCAAGAAGTATCCATCGAAGAATTTCACAGTGATAATCAACCCCGACTCTGGACCTGGGACTACAGCCACGCCGAACGCGGATTTTTACCCGGCGATTCAAAAATTGAATGCCTTTGCCAATGTCCAGACCGTGGGATACGTTCATACGGGATACGGCACCAGGAATATCTCAAAAGTTCTTCAAGACATCCAAACGTACTCTGGCTGGAGCAAAGCCAAACCTAGCATTGCCATGGACGGAATTTTCTTTGACGAAGTGGTCAGTGAATGGAGCTCGGAGGCCGGGACTTTTATGAAAACAATCAACCAAGCCGCCAAGAACGCGACTGGACTATTGGGAGCCAGAACAGTCAGTTTATCCTGAATTGAACTAATCATAGATACTGATTACAATGCTTAGATTGTCCATAACCCAGGGATCATACCTGATGCTCGGTACGAGGATTCTAACACCGATATCACGGTCGTTTTTGAAAGCTCTTTCAAGGAGTATAACAACAAGCAGAAGGCTCTTGCAGCTCTACCGGACGCCCGCCAACGTTACGCGTACATGGTGCATTCAAGCTCACTTGGGGAGACCAGCTTGCAGAGTTTTGTGAATGAAATAAGCCAGCATGCTGACTGGCTCTTCGTCACCAACCTGGGCGCGAATTACTATGAGAAGTTCGGATCGAATTGGGAGGATTTCGTCTCCGCCGTACCAGCATGATCAGCCAAATGAATACCCGGTCCCGTAAAATACAGCTTGCCAGAATCAGCTGTGCTATTACTTCAATTTCGGCGGGCGCAAATGTGCTTCGAAAGCATCTTCAGGAATCGACAATGATCCTTTCCGTGTGATACGGACCGGCATCTCGCATTGCCAAGTTCTTGAGTCTCCTTTCCATGGCGCCCATCTCGGCGCCCATCTGTCCGCGAAATTGGACACTGGGCACTCGGCGAAGATACCGAGAGCGGCTCGGTTTCCCATGGACACATCATTGCTTACTGATGATCTCTCTACATCAGGTGTGTATGCGAGATCTTTCCAGGGGTTGTTGTACATTTTGGCTGATTTGGGTGGTTGTACAGTACAGGGAATGGATTTTGACAGCGGCACAGTTCTTTGCTCTGTCCATGTTCGCCCAATCCCGAGATGCTTCATTCCAACACTTTCAAGTCAGGGATTGTCATCGCCAAATTCTGGCAACGATCGAAATGATTTACTTCTGCCAGACATTAGGGACATCGATTGGGGGTTGTGCGGACTGTCTGAAAATGCATTCCATTCCTTGCGGGACGGGAATCAACAAACTGGCTGTGACGGGCTATGGAAGCCTTACATCAGGGCTTTGAGAAGGAAACATACCTCTAGTCAGCGCACGCAAGACGAAAATCTTCATGGTTTATCTCGGCTCAGTACAACATGTACACAGCCTCAATGTTACTCCGTACAGCACCTCGACGCGCTCCTTGGACCAATGAAGGGTTGCTGCATATCCTACCTAGCTCAAACATCACCAACGCCGGTATCTGGGGAAAAGTCCATCCAAAGCGCCATGGTCGAATTCTGCAACCTGGTTACAAAAATAACACGATACCCCATGGGCCGCAGGACTTGGAAGATCCCAATTTTGTAAAGACTGGGTCATTGGTTTCCCGTGTATCGGTATATATCCCGTCCGTTATCTCCATATCTGCATACTGCCTAGCGCTCACGACGGGTAATGAAACATCGTCTTAAAAACAAAATGTATTTACTGTAATCAGGGAGAGGGGGGGAAGATGTTATCCATGTTCGCCCTTGACGGTTCTGTGCAGATTGCGAGTTGCATGCAATCTCGTGTCTGTTTTCGGCTGCAGCCAATCACGATGCTTGGCTGGCGGTAAGGGGTTCATCCAACGTGCGTGCAGGCCAAAGAGCTAGGATCTGGACGGGTGAATCGGTGCGGGCCGTTTGCAATCTGCATTTTTGAATCATCGTCGCTTTAAACCTTGCAAATAAAGGTCCTTCAACTATGTACATACCACAATACCTATAATCAAATGATCTTGGTGAAGCAGTCCTCTGATAATGTGCACGATAATGAGTAGAAGTGGTAGATTGTGGAGGAACGGAAGGACTTTTCCAGTTAGACAACGATATATTAGGCGGTCGTCGCTCGAGCTCTACGCGAAATCAAGCAGCCAGCACATACGCAAAGGACGGCGTAAAGAAGGAAGACGGCTGCCGCTGATGCAACCATGATCGCAGCGATTAACGTGTTACCGTCGGAATAGCTTTCACGAAACAATTGTGATGTTTGAAAACCAAGCGACCAAAATAACAAAACCGCCAGAAGCATTCCACCCGTCGTAGCAATGGCCCAGAAGGCCAGAAAGCCATTTGCCCAGCGGAAGGATCTCTTTTCAGGCCAGACGTCTTGAGCTAGCATAGCGAAGATGCCGAAGGAGAAGAGAACGAAGCAAAGGGTAAAAACAACAGGGAAGAGCGTGAGCCGGACGAAGTTGAGAGCGTCAGCTTGCTTTGCGACAAAATACAGAACCATCGCTGTTGCACCAAGGATGATTATCATGGTGAGCCAGGTCGAAGTCTTGAACCAAGGGGAATCTTCGTAGGACTCTCGGCTGAAGTCAGCTTTCTGCTCAATGGGGATGATTGAGGATCGCGGCCGTAGGTTCAATATTCTCTGCGATAGCAAATACATCTCCGGCGGAGTTGCGGTGCGATCTGGTTGTCCTTTGTCAGCTATAATCTCGAAGTTACTTGACCATTGTGTGCTAAGAGAGTGGTGGCAGGAAAACTTACGTCTGAAAAAGTACTCGCAGGCAGCCATTAATGGCAGGCCGATAAGAACAAGTGGCATAACTTGGCCCATCGTCCAAGATGCTTCATCTGTGAGCACTTTGTTTGGCACAGACATCCGAACGATTCTCAGGCGTAAGATGCCCCATACGACCGCCACTACCAGCCAATAGATCTACGCAAAGGTCAATACTAGTGTCACAGGCAGCCCCTACGCAATAGTAAGACATACCTCAGCCAAGAGAGACGAGTAAAAATCAAGACATAATCTCAAAAGGATGAAGAACACCAGAAATGGACGGTATACCAGAGTACGCCTCCAGTATGTTGAGTTGTCATCGGGCTTGGACCAGGTACATAACTGGGACAGTCGTGTTGTCAGCCAATTACTAAGGAGTCTCCGAATCTTAAAGTTTAGCCACTCGGACGATGTTCGATACACTTTGATAAGACGGACTCCAAAACTGAACGTCAAAATAATCATCGAGACGATGGCTGAGCTATGAGAGTCTCCAAATACCGCCTTGGCATAAATCTCTCCAGTTTGTTGATTGATTGTGCTTTCGACGAACGGAGTAAATGTATGAATTAAAGGATCAAAGTATAAGTTCCCTACAGATGTAACAAGCACGTAGCCGTCGTAGGAGTGGACGTATCGGCCTAGCAACGGCGAAAAGTGACCATAATTCGTGAAATCCAGTAAGGGGGTGCCATCAGTTAGTTTGGACCCATTCAACAATGGTAGGCCATTGCTGAGGACGGTACCATTGGTGAGCGCCAGCTCTGTTTTGATCGCATCACCTGGACGTGTGTGGCGTCCAAACGAGCATATGGCGTCGCTCGCGGGCCTGGTTGATACCCAGTAATTGTCTGTAGGGCTGATTCCCACCAGCAGCATCACCAGGAAAAGGGACATGGCTATGATCCTCCATGTGCGCTTTGCAGGGTTGCGATGGAAAAAACTCCGGAGAAAAGTCATGGCAGCCAGATGGGTACTGGCCGAGAACCAGGCCAGGTAAACGGTGAGCTGCCAATGGTATGCCGAAAGTCCGCATTTCAGCGATGAGTAGCCGCCGATTAGAATGGCCAATCCGGTCCCAAGCTGCAAGTCACTCAGACCAAGGACACACTGAGCGAGATAGCATTAGCAATGCATGGCTCTATTCGGTAGTCATGTCTTTCAGAGTCCCGGTAACATTATTGGTGCTTGGGAAAATCAATATGGACTTGCCTTTTCGAAGTACATCGAACGTGGTTCTAATTGTCCGGCTGCGACTGACGAGATCCTCTGAAATCTTTGCCTTCGTATCAGACGCAGTAAGAAAAGATCGATTGAGTTTGGTCGAAACTGGTCACCCGCGCTTTGAAAAGGATCAAGCCTTGGGTCAAAAGCGCATAGATAATATTGAAGTAGAAGAACGACGACGATTGCTGTGGTCGCCACGAAAGATATGATGACCTAGACAAGATAACATCAGCAGAGTCATTAAATGCAATAGCTTTGGCCGTACTCCAAGGCCAGCAATATCTGGATAGGGCTGAACTGTGGCCTTGATGAAGTTGCAGTCATAGGAACAAAGGTTGGCCATTGTAATCAGCGGTCGGTCTCAGCTCAGATTTTGATCCTGTGGCAGAAGCGGGGATCCTTTGTATGCCAACATCTTCGATGCAGCCTACATCTGTGGCTTGCTGATAGGCAGGCTGAGCCTATGAAAAGAGGTTCGGAAAACTTGGCGTTAAGATTATGCAGACAAAATACGCCCCACTGATGAGAGTGTGGTACGTGATTGGAAGATTGACGGGGCGGAGCGTAGCAAGAATTCAGTTTGCTGAAGAGCAATGAGATCGGAGATGGTATCAACCATGTCAAGGATGATGATGATGATGACTTTGTACTGGGTGTCGTTTGAAGCAGGACCTCCCGAAGCTGCCGGTCCAAGACCACTGCAAGATCTTTGAGTTCTGAGCAGAGACGTGGCGGCCTTTCTCGTAGCACGACAAGTAACTTAAGCGCTATTGTCTCGTTGAAAACCTAGCAGTGTAGTGGTTAGCTAGGGACGATGAAAGACTGAGGTGCCGGCAGATGGTCGCATCTGTTGGGCAGGTTCCGAGATGATAAGAGGCAATTAAGAAGGTGGCTGTCGTTATGCTGAGGACTTGTTTGGTTTGATAGCAGAGTGACTTGAGAGCAGTGAGGATTATACCTCGGTCGCAGGGCTCTTTGGAGGGTCCGCTAGCGCAGCATGCCCTGCCTCCTGCACAGACGTAAGAGGAAACATCCTACTACTAATACCCCGCCCCTGAAGAAGTCGAGGAGGCCGCCGTCAAGTCAACTACACTTGAAGATCTCGAAGGCCGTACGATCGAAGAATGCGAATTTCCCTATTCTCTGACCCCATCACCCAATTAAAGGAAATCTCGGACACAATGATTTCACAAAGATAGTCATCAGCTCGTGTAGGCAATCGAGGGGTTTCGCAAGCTCCCAATTGCAAGGTAGCGACAAACCCAAGACGTGCTCTGCAATCCACGACTTCAACAACAAACAACGTTAGTCTAGAGTATACTACTATGTCGCAGAGCACTATCCAAAATACAAAGCACCCCGAATTAAAACGAGGTCGATATTACTATCTACCAACCCCGAGGACATAGAAGAGATTTAGAACGCTACGAGGCAGTGGAAACTGTCTGGATACTTATAAAGGACCGAAGCTTCGAGAAACTACGCAAGAGGAGGGCCTGCGTCAAGTGCGTTGACTAGTTTAACAGCGCCCTGATACTGCCTTCAAGATGAGGCATTACTTGCCGACAGAAATCCAGCGTCACTTCTTGAGAGGCCCATCTTCCTCTATGATATAAAGGCCCCTTAGACACACTCTCATAAGCCCAGCCTGTAGGGATCTTTTGTTTACCAGTAATTCTCAAAACATCGCTCAGATTGAGAAATCCATCTCGTTCACGCATCCAAATGTGACCTGAAATGGGGCCTGAGGTATATTAGTCAATTGCATTCGAAGACTCTCGCTCGAAATATACCCACCCTTGAATTCGAACTTTGTGTACCCATCTCGATACCTGTAAATATCAAATTCTGTCTCTTGAGTTGTCGACTGCCCGGGTGTTGCCCAAGTCCACTATAGAGGATATTAGCAATAGCTAGATATAGTAGTCTCATAGTTGACGTACTTCCAAATCTTCATGATAAGTACAATCATATCCCTTCCGAGCGCAAGCTCCGCAAGGCCTTTTCCGATCGCATTTTACCCTTCTCTTTGCACAAACATTGCACCTACGTTTTCCGACGATTTCATTAGGGACATCAACCCGCTGAGAAACCGGATCATTTACCAAGCTTAGCTGGAGATGATATTAGCAAGAAATAAATATGTATCATAGTCAGATAGGTTACCTCTAGATCTTCATTGGCATAACCCTCTCGAGCGCAAGCTCTACAAAGGCTTTTCCCATCGCATTTATTGCAGACTTGTCCATGCTGTCCGCTACCCTGATGACTAGATGTTTGATGTACAAAAGCCAATTCTGTCGTGTTTGCATTGGTATCCTGGGAAGTGACGACCGCAGACTCCCGGCTACTGCATTTCCGTGAAGTATAGCTACTTAATTCTGATTCGGAATTCCATAGTTCCGCAACAGATGAGCCAACACAATTTGCGTCTTTCAACCAACCTTCTCCAAACAAGTCTAGCGTGGCCTCAGGAGCTTCATGAGATGGTTGCGCTATTGAAGTCGGTATGATGTACTTGTCGATTTCAGAATCACGAAAGCAGTGTGACTGTGAGTTTGCTACCGAGGTAGAGCATGACAAAGTTGGCGCATAACTTTTCTTTCTGCGCCTCCCAGATGACTTTGATGACGTGGATGACGGGGCCTGCAACCTCTTTCGCTTCTCCGTGATAATTAGCGCGGTAGATTCGTGGGGAGCCTTCGTGCTAATATATCGCTGGATCTCAGAGTCTCGATTAAGTTGGAACGAATTTGTGCGTTGGAAGCCGAGAAACTCATTCGTAGAGAGTCTGATTGTCGGGTCGTACACTTCGTCAGCGAGACCACGATGAGCAGGCTCACCTATTGTTGAGATCAGTCGAGACGATTCTGTCGACCTATCCCGTTTCCTGGTAGTCGCAGCATCTGGAAACGGTGAATTACTGGCCCTGATGTACTCCTCAATCTCTGAATCGCGCGAAGTTTCTGAGTGATACTTTTTTGATTCATCTGGCCTAGGGGTTAGTCTGAGTGATTGATCTCTTTGACCGAATAATTCGTGTGGCCGATTGCTTCGTTTTGCTGATGAATTCGTGCGACCGGTGTATTCGTGTGGCCGATAGATTTGTGTGGCCTGTTGATACGTCTGACCGATCGTCTCGCGATCCCTCATGGCGGTATGGTCATCTGGTATAGTCGGCTCGAACTCCCCCAGCACGCCATAGTCGTATGGCACAGTCGTTTCGCATTCGCTGCCAAAGACGGCATGGTATTTTGGCTGCCCATACGAAGACGGAATGGGGATCTGCATGACCTGTTCCAAGCATATACTAACAGAAGCCCGCGCTTTCGGTTTCATGACAAGCATACTGCCTGTTAAAATGTCAATCATGTCGTCTGATTCCCAATCATGTAACTTGCGAACAATTTGTTCGCACCATTCCACGCCCCCGCCATAGCCAGGCTTGGGGAGGCCATATCCATACTGGAAGATGACAACGCCCAAAGACCATATATCAACGCGCTTGGAGTAGCTCTCAGAGCTAGAACGATAGATCTCCGGAGCAGCATAAGTTTTTGTACCGCAGCAGGTGTTCATATAGTCGCTCTCCTTAGACAGGCCAAAATCTGACAGCTTGATATGCATCGGATCTCGAGATTGGACAAGCATATTTTCTGGTTTAATATCGCGATGTACAAGTGGTGGAGTTTGTTGGTGAAGGTACTCAAGTGCAGAGAGGCTTTGGCGTGAAATTAGCAAAACGTCTGAACCGGAGAGACATCGCTGTATATGCTGATACTCGAGATCTCCGAAGGGGAGGTACTCTAGGATCATTTGAGGGTTCGGATTTAGAATCGTTGTAAAAAACTGGACGATATGGTCCTGATGAGGTTAGGATTGTCTATAGATAAGGAATTTGTAGGATAACTCACATGCGAGAGTTTCTCCATTCGCAGCACTTCGCCTCTCCAATCAACTTTCTCTGGATTGAAGAAGGCCTTTGCAGCATAGTAAATACCAGTGCTAACGTCCCAATCACAGGTAACGACCGCAAAGGCACCCTTGCCAAGTATTCTTTGTTTTAGCAAAACAGAATTTTCATTTGGCTTTGCAGGCTCATTCTTCAAGGTTGGAGTTTGGATCCCAGGCGTTTGGAATTGGCTGGCCGGCGCCGTCCTTTTCGGGCTTGTAAGCCCAAGTCCACCTATTAGCAAGTTCTCCTCGATCTCATGGAGGAAATGGTTGACATTGGCCTGGTAGATATGCGAGGAAATGTCGTGCTCGACAACGACAATCTGAAATTTGAGCAGCTTATTGAAGTGGATGACAATGACCTTGTATCGATCTAGAGCCTCGTGGCCGCCCACAATCCAAGTAAAATTCCGCTTTTTGGTTGCTTCTTCCTTGCCGTACTTCACAGCGGTCCCATAAGTCGACTTGTCCCTCAAAATGAGCCTGTATTGTGCGTCGAACGTGAGGTAGCAGTGCTCGCGACTGATGTAGTTAAGCCGGGGCAGCACGATATCGCTGTTTGGGCAATGCCCAAACATGAGTCCCTTGCTGCCCTTGGGGCCTTGGCTGAACGTCCATTGAAGGTAGGGTTGGTTCTCAAGTTTTCTCGTTTCTTCGTCGTCGTTTGTCGACCCTTCCTCAATGTCGTCCAGTGAGGCTGTCGTTTCTCGACTCCTGCGGTCAGGCGATGATAGCTGGTCAGGCGGAGCATCGACAAATCGAGAGCGGTTCTCAGCGGAGCAGATGGCGTTTTTAGCAAACTCACCGTAGGGATATATGCGTGCAATTAAGTCTGTCATCGTCGTTGGCCACGCGTAGTAAACAGAGAGTGAGGATATAACTGTACAAAGTCGCGAGGAAATAAGACGAGAGACCGTCCATGTTAGGTCTTGTCCTCATCCAAGACACCCACCGGTTCGAGAGCTAATCTCAAACGAGGAGGAATTGCATTGGATGCTCGACATATCAGCGCGCCATTCGTTATTGAATCCGACCTGGGGCACGCTGGTACCTCTGGGAGGAGGAAGGTGGCAGGCTGTCATTGTGCAGGTGCAGGCTGTAAGGGTGCGATTGGCCATGGTTGACTCGATCTGAAGCGACGAGACGCGGAGGTTTTGCCGCCAAGGCTGTTGCCTAACGCTGGAAGATACCTCCACCCCCACTTAGGTTGGGGATCTTGGAGGGAGCTTGAGCTTGGAAACATCCATCCTCCCCCATCCAACGACCAGCGCTCAAGATGGCATCAATTCAGCCGCCGCAGTTATGGGCGAGGGAAATCATCGCGTATACCGACGAAGAACTCGACCGGCATCTCGAAAGATACGGGAGGACGATCGATGTTCAAGATCCTGAAGTTCTGATGCAGAATAAGCCTTTTATTCAAAGACTCAAGTAAGTACTCCGAAACTCGACATGTAGCGACCGTGGCTTACCAGTCTTAAGAGACCGAGCAAACATGACAACTGAATCAGTCAAATCACGTCCAGTTGATGCTCAACAGCTGACTGCCCGACTCCTCCAAGGCCCTACCTACAAAGAACGAGTTACCCGGTCTCCCTCAGTTGCCTCAACTACGCCACCCCTCAACGAAGAGGATGATTATCTCGAGGACATACAATACGAGACCGAATCCTTCAACTGGCTCGTAGACAATGGCGGTCGGCCATCACATCCGCTGGAGCGTATGGAAGATATCATCAAGAACCCTGGCCAGGATCGCGAGATTCTATCCTTCTGGCTAGACGAGGCCAGCCAGGTTAACGACTGGAGAGGAATCTTCCGGGAGCAAGCAGGGCGATGGATGTGCTTTCGCAGGATCCAGCGCCATGCGAGGGAGCAGCAATTTGGGCATGAACGGTACCTCGTGCGGGCAGAGACTTATGACAACTGGCAAGAGTTTGCTGGGCGTTTTATTAGCCCAATCCAAGGCATGGGCTTTACGGAGTACGCCAACGCCGCGAAGGAGCGCCTACAGAGGTATGGATTTACACGGATATTTCAGCTCGATCCAAACCTCTCCCAACAAGACAAATTGACAACATGGATCGAATACCTGAACTACGAGTACATGCGGTACGAACATTTCTCAATCAGCGCTAGGAGGGGCCGTCGACATGATGACAAGGCGTGGAAGAAGCTTGTGGACTCGGTAGCGCTGAGGCCTGAGGAAACGAAAGAGTTTCTATGCTCCGTTGACTGTGGTTGGCAGGAGGCGGCTGAAAGAGAGAGAGCTGAGGAGCATATGAAGGCGGCAAGGCGTGTGGTAGTATCAGTCGAACAAGTCATCGCCACACCGGAACAATCTAGAGTCTCTCCTCAAACCCTTCAACAAACGCTCTTGGCAGCGCGATTGAAACTGAGAAGGGCTGAAGAAGCGTATAAGCGAGTTGCAGAGCGAAATCATCGCATCAGCAAGTACGTCACCTCGACAATGAATTATCGAATCGCCAAGGATGATGCAGAACGGCATCTTATCTTGCTTCGATGGATGTTACAGCAGATCCCTCTGATCGAGCTCGAATTGAATCCTCTCCAGAAGAATAGTCACACAGAAGAACTAGTATATAAGACATCGCTCTCGGGAAACCAAGAGGCTCAGACTAAGGAGAGGAACCGTTGTGGTTCAGAAACGCGTTCCAAAAAACGCTGCAGAGATAGTCTAGACGACGATGAAGACGACACGATATTACCTAAGAGAGCCAGAAATGGCGAATTGCCACAATCGGTCTCTTCGCAACCAATGAACAGCACGTGGTTATACGATGGACAAGGTTCTTCTCAACCTGTTAGGCAACCAGGAAGTCGACCACGACCCGGTGAAACTCAGCGTGCAGATGAGCCAGAGAAGCTTTCAGTATATCCCCGGCGCAGTGCTAGGATTGCCATGCAGCGAGACGTGAATCTTGCCGCGACGACCTCTCAAAAGAGTGCCATCAACAGAGACAAGCTTAGCAGAGGCAAGAAGCGGATTAAAGACAGGTAGTCAAAGCACAGTATAAAGAGTGTTGAGAATGAACAACAAATTGGAATCTACTAATTCTCCTCAAAAGATCAACGCATTGCCACCCAGCTGCCGCCCAGTCACCCGATGTAAGAGCGAGTCAACTTTGCCCCGGTTTCTTCCCTCTTCTCGCTACCTCTTTCGCCATCTCTCCCATTTTCTCTGTCTTTGTTACCCCTCGGAGGTCTTCGTCCAATTTGAAACGATCCCTATCTAGATTCAGCGCTTCTCGATCCGCTTCCGACGATCTCCCTGGTTGAAAAGAGCCATTCGCTTCCCTTTAATAATAATTCCCGGCTTCGTCTTTATATAAAGCTGTAACCCGCAAAGCTCCGGAATCTACATTGTTAAATACGTCTCTTTGTTATCGCGATCTAGAGCTTAACAAGGGAGATTTCTCGCCGTAGAGTTGAATTTGCAACAGTGAGTTAGTAGCACTTCAAGCTGGTAGACATCGACTTGTAGGCACGTCAATCGCCAAGCATAGCCGAGAGATTGACGATTTCATGCTAGGGTCAAGATATTCTAGTTTGAGGAGTTTAACTCTTATTAGGTACAAGCTTCTAAATAGGTTATCTTCTTATAATGATGCGGCTAACTCATTTCCTCCATCNTTGTACATGAGTGTAAAAATATTTCCGAAATCTTTAGAGATTGAGTTGCTAGAAGTTTATTGAAATCGATTGTAGATTTGGGATACGAAAGCTCTGGATTTATATAACCAAAGGCTAATAAAGCGTTGACCTGCAGCACATAAGCGCTGGTACTCAGCTTTGGTATATATGTCAAGACAAGGACTGAGCTCAACACGAGCGATTGACTAACATTTTTGAATCAGATTTCTAATTAACAAAAGATATCGACTGTCTGTACTTGCTGAAGTTCAAGGATTTGATGATCTTATCCAGTGGCGTTTGAGCCATTCTGCGGAAAAATTGCCGGAACCACCACGGACGGAGGTCATCGACGTCGACGTACCAAATGGCAACGACTTTTGCATTACTCCAGATCTCCATATTCGTGCCGTCCAAAACCATGGGTATCATAGTTTCCATATCGCTCCCCTTTCCAGAGTTCGTCAACCAAGAGCCAGTTTCCCATAATTGCAAGGATATTAGCGCATACGCAAACTCTATTCACTGGTTACGTTCACCTCTGCGTATTCCAGCCACCTGCCATTCATCGCGCGCTTCCATGTTGTTACTGCACCATCATCTCCCGTGGCCACAAGAATTTCGCCGCCCTGCGAGAACGCAACGCGCCACATCGCACCTTGGTGTAGATTCAATTCTTCCGTCATCGTGACAGTCTCCTTGATGCTACCAGGAGAAATGCCCGCTTCGCGGATTGAGCCTTTAGTGTTCGATCCGCTCGCTAATCCCGCGCCAATTCCAGAGGGCGCGTTTCGACTACCGCGACTTTGATTGTTGGTCGTTTCCTTGATCTCAGGTAGACTCGTGGTGGGAAGAGACTCTACGCTACTTCCAGATCCCTCCGGTCTCAGCTCGTACACACGAACACAGCCATCCTTACTAGCAGTTGCAATAACATCCCAACCACGCATTGAACCATTCGCCCAGGCGACATCTCGGACGAGCGCCCGAGCACCTGTGAGCTCAGCTGCTTGGTAAAATCTATAACTTGAATTAGTGTCCTTCACTGCGCGGAGAACTATGACGGTATTCATAGCAGCAAAGGCGAGCGATAGAGCCTTTCGGTCGAGGCCTGCACGAATTGCGGTCCAGGAGGGCAGCTTCTCCTTGTGGAACGCGACTTTGAAAGAAGATTCATCTTCTCGATCTGGCATTCCAATCAAGTAGTCAGCGTGAATACGCTGCCAGTTGGTGAGGTTCTCATGATCGACAGGTTCGAGAACTGTTAAAAAGCCGTCGCGTGTTGCGAGCGCAACCCATGTCTCGCGATTGATGTTTTTGAAGTCAAGAGACATAAAGGGAACGTTTGTGGATGACTTGATCTCATAGATGCAGCTGAAGCGACGGCCTCCCTGTGGTATCTCGGTGGCATTTTCCTGCCAAAGTCTGAAAGTGCCATCTTCTCCAACACTGCCGAGGATCTCTCCCATGAAGGGGCCGTTCCATTTGACCTGTGACGTGTGATTAGGACGTGATACACTGGTCATAGTTCATAGACTCACATCAGTGATCTCTGCGGAGTGAGCACTCCATGTGTCGACAAGGGACCAATTGTCATCCTTGCGATCAAAGACTTTCAGCTTGTGGTCGGAGGAAGCCGTGACCAGGCGAGTCCCGTAGAAATTGAAGTCTACGGCCAAGACAATGTCTTTATGGGCGGCATTAGGTTGCTGTCGTGTTTAATTAGCCTTGGATCCGGGTAAATAGAATATTCGCGGATTTATACCTGAACCTCGAATGCGAAATATCCTTGATTGATGGCCATTTTCAGGAGCTACGACTGTTTTTTCACCTAGGCATAGTGTCTGGGTCGTCCAGTAGTCGTGTATTCTGCTTTGGCTCCGAGCTCCCAACCTCTTGTTCGATATTCGCTGACGCTGGAATCGAAGAATCCGACCTCGGGGAGCAAACTTGCGAGGGTAACTGCTCCGAGTCGAGTGCGCGAACGAAATGGAACGAGGTCAGTAGTCAGTCAAGGTCGTCGTGACTCTCGATGTAGTGGTCCTGGTACCTCTTAGTGATCAGCCAAAACCATGGACGAGGTGAACGCTTAGGTACCAGGGGGAGGGACGCCACCGTATCGTGGCGGGCTCAGACGCTAATCTGCGGGAGCCGGATCGCGTCGGTAACCGAAAAGGACAACTTGAAGTTTGACGAAGCCAGAAAAAGATGGAGACGACGCGACCGTCTTTTCTTTTCATGATGATATTACATGGCCCCAATTGCTGATCTCAAACAATAGCACAATGCTAGGCACCAATCGAACTTCACTTCCATCATGAGCGCGCAACTCTCGAGAAGCGAAAGCCTCTCACTCCTGACTATTACTGGCGCGGCAGTTGGCGTCCTCTTGAACACCTTCCAGGGCGACGATGATGGAAATCCTTTGGTCGCGTCAATCGCCTTCAGCTTCATAGCCTTCGCTGCCACTTACAGTCTGATACGATGGCTTGGAGAGGTCTTTATGAAGGCGGGCTTCAAAGGACGGGACATGGGCAAACTCAAGAAGATCGAGATGTTAGTGAATCGTCAGTGAAGTGGAAGGGACAATTGAGACTGATCTGGCCATAGACCTGAGACCATGGGTGCCGTCTGTGCTGTGGTATACCTCCTTGTGATCATAATGTTCATTCCGTTCCCCTTCTACAAGGATATTGTCGCCGCGACGTCTGGGGGTGGAAATCGAGATGTCATTCAGCAAGCTGAGCAGGTCGAGACGGGGAGGTTCTTGCATAGATTCCCTCACAACAAGGTGAGAGCATTCATATGCCAGCTACAGTGCTGCTCTGACATATGTGTAGCTTGCTGGATTTCTCTCTGGCATTCTTTCGCTGCACTCAGTAGTTATTCTTGGTCTTGGAGATGACCTGTTCGATATTCGGTGGAGACACAAGGTCTTGATCCCAGCTTTCGCCTCAATTCCAATGCTCATTGTGTATTTTGTGGACTTTGGAGTTACCCAAATTGTGGTTCCTACGTTTCTGCGACCATATCTGGGAGCAGAGCTGTTCAACATTGGTAGGCTTCTTTGCTACGACGGCATGCTCTAAGAGGCTGACCATATACAGGATGGATGTACTACGCTTACATGGCTGCCTTTGCCATATTCTCTACCAACTCGATCAATATCCTCGCCGGCATCAATGGCATTGAGGTTGCCCAATCCCTCGTAATCGCATGCCTCATCCTTTTGAATGATATTCTCTACCTCGCGCCCTTCACACGCTATCCACATCCGGCCACGGACTCACACCTCTTTTCCATATACCTCCTCCTTCCATTTATAGGGGTCTCCTTCGCTCTCTTGTGGCACAATTGGTTTCCTGCCAAAGTCTTTGTGGGAGATACATATTGCTATTTTGCAGGCATGGTATTTGCAGTTGATGGCATACTTGGACATTTCAGTAAGACACTGTGGTTACTCTTCATACCGCAAGCGTTCAATTTCGTCTACTCTACCCCACAACTGTTCCACCTCATACCTTGCCCGCGGCATCGATTGCCTCACTTCAACATCAGGACTGGTCTTATGGAACCTTCTCGGGTGAATTTCGAGAGACCACTTCGGAGTCCAGTACAAATGGTTATGAAACTCATGCACAAGTTGCAACTTCTGGACATTAAGACAGACGAGAGCGGACTGGTGACGGAATCGACCAACTTTACAATCATCAATTTGTGGCTAGTATGGTTTGGTCCCATGAGAGAAGACCGGCTTGCTATGGGACTGCTCGGTTTTCAGATGGTGTGTGGACTAGTAGGACTGGTCATACGCCATAAATTGGCGTTGTTGATTTTTTCCGCCGATAATATCCAAGTATAGCAATGACAGATTTGTGTAAAATTTCACACGCTCAGTGTGCAAAACATCACGGTTCCGATTTTCAAGTGGTTCGTCTGGACGCGAGAATCTGTTGTCTTCTTATGCGCATTTTACCTTAGTGAGGATGCTCGTTAGAGTTCGTGTGATTTTTTACGAAGTTCGTCCGAAATGGATCTCGTCTCAAGGACGTAAGTATCTGCTCGTGGGGGTGGGGGTGCCTTACGCACACTATTCTTGGGTCTGATACAACCAACATTATCTCCGCCAACAAATCGGCCGAATTCAGTAACAAAGAGCACTGACAAAATATGTCAAGTCGGAGGATTCTCTCGTTCTGTTGTGATTGATATTTCCCACCAACACCTCCGCAGATTGGAACCATGCAAGGTAATTCGTGCTGTGCAAGCCCTGACCTCGCTGTTTGGCTATTTTTCAACTCCATAATCTCCATGGCCAAGTTGGATGGCTTTGAGGGCTTGTGTTAAGGCCTGCTGAATTATTGTTTGCAAACTTTGTGGTTATGATCATGTTTTTTTGAGGAGGGTGAGAACTGGGAGAAGATTCGTCCGAGACCACGGATCTACTGTGTATGTAGATGGCACTGACGTGGGGGTGCAAGTCTTGGTCTCGACCTGGAAAATCTATCTGGTGATCGAATAGTATTATTGTGAGTCCGTGAGGTGTTGAGCCTCAATTACATCCAATGCAACCTGAGGTCTCGGCTCTCGACCGGCGACGCCAATCCTGGGAGACTCCGCAACGTTCTCGCCAGTCGCCACGGGCACTAGAAAAGGCTCGAGCTTATCAACAGACCGTATAACGGACCCGACCCCTCCCCCCTCAGCTGCTGCTGAACCCGACATTACTTCTACCATGAATATATGCCATATCCCCAACACTGTGCTCACATTCCCCAATCCTTTCTCTTTCCTGCGAATCCTCACCTAGCAACCTGCCAACCCGTTCGTCCGAGCTCTCCATTGCGGCACAACGTCTTCTGGCTACGCACAAACAGCTTACGCGTCCCAAACAGCGTGCTCTCGATGCTCCGTACTGGCGACATCGTTCAAGGAACAATTGTATTATATGATTAGACTCATGTCTTGGACAGGACCATACTAGCCTTCTACATCACACTTCATTCTTGCCAGCTGGCTCTTTTAATCCTACTCCAATTTTTCCGCGGAGCTCCCATTCCGGAAGGAAATGCGCTCGTTCCTCAGTCCAGTCCCGGGCGCGGAACGCCACGACAGCTCAGAGGTTATCGCTCGCACAGGAGATGCCGTGCAACATCAATATACGCCACTACCTGCAGGAGACTGGATACGTTATCTTGTACTCGCCCCTGGAACCATCACTGACCCATTGATATGCACATTGCAGTCAATCGAACTGCCGAACAGCTGTTCATTTGACGCAAGGCAAAATGATTCCAGAAACGAGTTGCCATTCGAGGTGCTCTCTTATGCCTGGGATGCCATTTCCAGCAAGCAACCGCTCATGTGCGATGGAAAACCGCTTCCGATCACAGTCGCTCTCTACAACGCACTTATTAGGGTACGACTACCCACTGCATCAAGAAATCTCTGGGTCCCTGCAATTTGCGTAAACCAACGAGACATGCAAGAAAAGGGACGCCAGGTCTCGTTGGTGGCTCGGGTCCATGCTTTTGCCCAGAGAACATTGGTATGGCTAGGCCCGGATGGAGGGCATGGCGATGCTGTCGCATCGATAATCAAAAGTGTTGGCCAGTCCGGTCCATGTGGCCCGCAAATGCCTACTAAGTCGGATCCTCTACTCTCCGATGAGAGGTGGAAATCCTTCAAAGCCATGCGAGCGTCTCCCTGGTTCCTGCATGTTTGGGGCGCGCAAGAAGCATGTCTAGGTCGTGCCACTTGGGTCTTATATGGCACGACAGAATTCTCGTGGGCCTCGCTTTGCCAGGTGGATGACTGGATATCGAAGCGAGGGAAGCTTATTGCAGACCTGCATCAGGTTACGCCAAACTGGATCTACCAAAAGATGGCCTGGAGCAAGCCATTTCTCCATGGCTCGAATGCTCTCCGATTCTTGGAGGCCACCAAATACCTGCACGCCACGAATCCCAGCGATCATATCTACGCGGTACTGGGATCCCCCTATACTCGCCAACTGAACAAGAACATAGCTGCTACGCTTAATCGTCGAAACGGTTTCATGTTTGCACCTACTTACGAGACATCACACCTTGAAGTGTACTGGGACTTTGCAATACAGTACCTCAATCAGATCCACGATATGTCGTTGCTCATGTATATCGAGCACAGTGCAAACTCGCTAGCATCAGCTCTTCCCTCATGGGTACCTCAATGGAATCAAAGACCGTCAAATCCCTTGCCAATACATATACACGATCTTCGACGAGATCGATCAATCATCAATTCCACGCTCGCGGACAACGGATTTCTCTCCTGTCGTGCCATCACGATCGGACAGATCCAGTTCAGTTCCCCAACTTTGCTGCCGCCCGAATCACAGGATGAGGTTTCTCCTGACACGGAAAAGCCATTCAACCAGTTCAATGCGCTGTGGAAACGCATCCACGAATTATTTGCGACAAGGCGGCAATTTTGGTCAGACATTAAGGATAGTGAATTGCTTCGCCAATTTGCTTCAACGCTACTCTGTGGCAGAGAACAGGCAATGGAGCGACGTCTGCTGCAGGCTCACCGGACGGCATATTGTTTGCGACTGCACCAACGGACTGGAGCCGGAGAGGTGGAGGTCGAAGAAATGGCGAGGGTCGCTAAACATGGTGATGCCAAATTCTTCGACGACTTCTCAGCGCAGTTCTACACGGATCGAAAGTTTGCGGCGTGTCATGAGGCTGGAAAGGAGTTCTTTGCCCTTGTCCCTGAAATGACTGAGCCCGGAGATGTGGTGTGCCAAATCTTGGGCGGAGCACATCATTTTGTGTTGAGGAAGACGGCCAAGGAGGGTCATTTCAAGATCATTGGAGGAGCACACGTCAAGAAGCTACGGGATCCAAAGGAACGAGAGCCCATTGACGACGAGGAGATCTTTTTGTGTTAGTGAAGGCAATAGTGGAGAGAAGCTGTCTCCGCCCTGTGTGGCAATTGTATGATGATATGACTTTATGAGCGAAGCGAATTTTGCGGGACAGGGCAAAGATACACCAAATGTAAATGGAATTTATAATAGATGTACTACAAAGTAGGCGCATCTTTCACAAGAACAGAGTCGCACTTGAGAAACGTATGTCTCTGATCTCCGCAGCAAAGTGTATGACGGCGGCGATTGATCCAGGTTCATGCTGGAATGAACCTGTATCCTGCTAAAAAGAAGAGTTTGAGCAATAGAATGGCGGATTTTGAATTGGAAGTGGTATCGTTGAGGACATGTTTGAGGTCTTGAGGCGGCTGTAGTGGTGAACGGATAAGGTCAAGAAAGGGTGGAACTAACTTTGTTCCCAGTTTGTACAAAAATTGTACCTACTTGCCATATTTTATCCTTCGAACCTTTAATTTTCTGGACTCTGTGCCATAATTTTGGTTCGATGTAACTTATTGTCATGTGATTCCGCGTGCCGGTAATTTCCCCTTTCGGTGCATGAGCTCATCGATCTTCCCCACCGCGTTTCCTATTCTCGACCCTAAGTTCGTCCACTGCGCCAATGAAGGAACCATCTCTTCTCTGGAAACGTCTTTCTCCTCCTCTCCCAAATGGCTAAGTTGCAGGCTGCAACTGTCTCTCAACAAATCGTTCGAAACAACAAGAGGAAGAGGAAGCCGAAAGATGATGGCAATCAGGACGACGCTTTGGTGACAGGCGCTGAAGAAACGTCCGAGACGACAACTACCACAGTACCCACGAAGACACAAGATGGTGGCAAGAAACCACGTAAAGCTGCCAAGAAAGACGCGGATGGGACACCAGCTCTCCTTCGAAAGGACTCATCGGCCGCGATCGAAACCTCAATACCGTGGCCACCGCACTTCACGCAGCTCGCACAGCTTCATCGAGCCCTTAATCTGGTTTACACCTTTTGTTCCACGCGCAAACATTTCGCGACTACATTCGAGAATATACAGAGCGCGGTGGAAGGGCATATCAAGCGTGACCTGAAGATCGAGGAGATTGCGCAGGTCAGGAGCTTGATTCCACGGGCGATCAATTTCTCTTATGTGGACGAGCATATGTTGCAAATCAATCTGATGGGTGCCGAGGACAATGTGACTGGCAAGAAGTCGATGGAGTATATCATCCAAGATCCGATCAAGGAGGCGGATCTAGGTGATCATAAGGAAGTTCTTTTCTTTGAGTTTGTGGATGGTGATCTGAAAAGACAGGTTACAAATCCAAAGACTGGTGAGCCGACGAAGAATGGGGTACAGAAACTTCGCAACGAGAAGCTGAAGATGCCGGTATTCAGTCAAAAACAAATGATGAATCTGATTGAGAAAAGGAATGGGAAGTTTACAAGTGCGGTCAACGGGTTTTTGAATCAGTGTCATCAAGATAAGATCGATCCTGTCATGTTGATTGTGGATCAGAGCAAGCAGTTCATTCCTACCATGTCAGAGAGTCGAGGGAATACCCCTGGACCTGATCGAAGCGCGCCATTGCCGAGTTATATACCCAAAGAGAGAAAGACGGTTCCTGAGATCATCGCAGAGATCAAGAGCCAGGAATGGTATACCGGGCAAATTGTGCCGGATGGCCATCGAGTTTTTGATCCACAAGAACCTATCTACGGCGAACTCAACTTTCAGCTTTCACAGGGCTTAGTCAATGCTCTCTACAATACTCGGAACATCACACAGCTTTATGCGCATCAGGCTGAAGCTATCAATAATTTGTATGATGGACACAATGTCATTGTATCCACGTCGACGAGTTCTGGTAAGTCGCTTATCTACCAGATTCCGGTACTGCATGAGTTGGAGAAGGATCACGAGACGAGAGCTATGTATATCTTTCCCACGAAAGCTTTGGCGCAAGATCAAAGGAGGAGTTTAAAGGATCTTCTTCATTATGTGGATGGACTGCAAAATATGGTTGTCGAGACTTTTGATGGAGATACACCCATGGCAGAACGGCATTATATTCGCGATGAAGCTAGGATCATTTTCACGAATCCAGATATGCTGCACATCACTATCTTGCCGCAAGAGGAAGCATGGCGAAAATTCTTGCAAAACTTGAAGTTTGTGGTGGTGGATGAATTGCATGTCTACAATGGGTTGTTCGGCGCTCATGTTGCTCATATTATGCGGAGACTGAGACGCATATGCGCTGCTGTGGGCAACCGACACGTCAAGTTCATCTCTTGCTCGGCCACGGTTGCCAATCCAGAGGAGCACATGAAGACGATCTTTGGTGTCAAGGATGTCAAGTTGACGGATTTTGACGGCTCTCCCTCCGGACGGAAAGAATTTCTCTGCTGGAACACGCCATTCAAAGATCCGAGGGACTCGACTTCTGGAAGAGGCGATGCGATGGCTGAAGCTGCTAGGCTGTTCTGTCAACTTGTCTTGAGGGGTGTTCGCGTCATAGCTTTCTGCGTCATTCGCAAACAATGCGAAGTCTTGCTAGGAGCTATAAAGACCGAATTGAGCAACCTAGAGCGCACAGAAGTCATGGGACGAGTAATGTCGTATCGTGGAGGCTATACACCCGCCGATAGGCGTACCATCGAAAGCGAAATGTTTGAAGGCAAACTCGTTGGTATCGTTGCGACTAACGCTCTCGAGCTGGGTATTGATATTGGTTCACTTGACGCAGTGTTGACTTGCGGCTTTCCTTATACCATCTCAAATCTGAGACAACAAAGCGGTCGGGCGGGACGCCGAAATAAAGATTCTCTTTCGGTGCTGATCGGTGATTGCTTTCCAACAGATCAATATTACATGGAAAATCCGGACGAGATCTTCACCAAACCCAATGCTGAGCTGCAAGTTGATTTGGAAAACATGCTCGTTCTCGAAGGCCATATACAGTGTGCAGCCCACGAGATGCCCATCCGACCCGAGGATGATACGAGATACTTTGGACGCCTGCTACCGACTATCGCGGAGGAACGAATGCGCAAAGACAAGCTTGGCTTCTACCACTGTAATCCAAGATTCCTTCCTCGACCTTCCAATTTTGTGGCCATCCGCGATGTTGAGAGCGAGCACTTTGCCATTATCGATACTACACACGGAAGGAATGTTGTGTTGGAAGAGCTGGAAGCATCTAGAGCGTTTTTCACAATCTACGATGGTGGCATTTTCCTTCATCAGGGCAACTCCTATCTCATCAAGGAGTTCTCGCAGGAGACAATGATGGCAAAGGTTGAATTGGTGAAGGTGGATTGGACTACGCAGCAACGTGATTATACCGACATCGATCCTGTCGAGACGGAGCTAATACGGAAGATTCCTGGTTCTCGCTCGAAAGCTTTTTTCGGGCCGATCAGAATCAAACAAGTGGTGTTTGGCTTCTTCAAAATCGACAAGAAGAAACGCGTGCTGGATGCTGTGCAAGTTGACAATCCGCCTATCATCCTCTTTTCTAAGGGTATGTGGCTTGACATCCCCAAGGCCGCTCTGGACATTCTCAATTCACGCCGTCTCAACATCGCAGGTGCTATTCACGCAGCTGAACACGCCATCCTCAGTCTCATGCCCAATTTCGTCATCTCCATGCCTGGCGATGTCAGGACGGAATGCAAGTTCGAACAAAAAGAAATGGCCAAGAAGGAAACAACAAGAAAACGTCCAGCTCGTCTGACTTTCTACGATGCCAAAGGTGGTCCACACGGCTCTGGCATATCCACCAAGGCATTTGAATTCATTGACCTTCTTCTGAAACAAGCTTGTAAAAGAGTTGATGCTTGCTGTTGTCTTGAGGGCTGTTTGGAATGTTGCTGTTCTGAAAGGTGCAAACATAGTAATAATGTCATATCCAAGGCTGGAGCTGGAGTGGTCTTAAAGAGCCTGCTAGGATTAGAGATCGACGTCGATTCGCTGCCTTGGGGCGAAGAAGAGATTATGCCAGCCGGAATTGAGACGGTTGTTATTGCAACGGAAGTCAGGCCTAAGGAAGGGTTGAGGGTAGAAGAAATTGAGATTGTTCGGGAGGGAAATTTCGCCGGGGCACTGAGGGATCGGATCAGGACGCCAGAGATGGAAGAAGAAGTGGAAGAGCAGGGACAAGATCTTACGGTGAGAGAGACAGGGGCAATCTCCTTGCCTAAAGCACCTGTGTCGACGCAAGACCATGAAGATGATGAGGATGTAGATGCGCTGGAAGCCATCAGGGAGATGGGTTGAGCGTGATAGTTTAATAATAGAAACTATTGGCTATCGATAGCTTCGCGGCATATTGAACTTGAAGCTACGCATGTGCAGCACGTTCCGAGCTGGTTAAGGCTGGTCAGCCTTCCCCCCAGTCGCGGTGTTCAGCCTCACTGGAATATACGGATACCTCAAACTGGGGGAGTCATGCAACTTGAGGTCTTACTGGCAAATAGGTACAACATTGCAGCCACGCCATTCGATGAGTTATTATTGTTGAGGCGATGAAAAGCATCTCCTCCAGTATCAACGCTATGAGTTAGACTGTATCTCGGAAGAAAGTCCTTTTTCAACTCAATTCTTGGTCCATCTCAGTTTCACCTTTATCTCGCGGCGCCCTAGTAATGGCGCAGCGAGCAACAATCTCGGGAATTCAGATACTCTGCGATAGTTTCTGCGCTTGTAGAGTGATTGTAGGCTATAAGTGGCCAATCATCGTCCATCAGAGTTGGTGGACTCTTTACGCGCCCACTCCAACCAATAGCATCGCACGACCCAACCCGGCTGGGTGTATCACGTCCTACGCGCTTTGGAACTCCTAGAATAATCTTCGTGGCTCTTATCTTATAAGAGTGTCTAGCCTCTAATTAATTATTTCCCTGTCGAGTTCCGCCTTTTCTTTCCAACCCTTTTTCTTCCCCTATATTGTACACTCTTCAAAAAATGCTGGCCATTACGTTTGTTTGCTGTGAGTAAAAGCATCGTACGCCATTGCTTGAAGGTTTTGTACTGACCACATACATCAGATCTTTTGGCTCTCTTTCTTTCCGTCGCTGCTCAATATAGTCCAAATACATCGACATTCGTTTTTGGAAGCGATGCCGCAAGGTTATCGCTTGCACTCACAGCAGTCGCACAAACTGGCGATCTGTTCTTCCGATTATCAGCACCAGAGAATACGATTGGGTCGGATTTGGAATCGGAGATCGCATGAAGGGAGCTTTGACATTCATCACTTACGCTTGCAAGAATGGATCAGCTGTAACGGTATCCCCACGATTGGCAAGTGCACATATGGAACCGGGATACTCCTCCAAAATACAAGTGGAGAAGATCTCGGGCGCTGATATTAAGGCTTCCAATTTCATCGATGCTTCGTAAGGTGGGCAAATGTTGGTGTCGTTCGTATGCCGGGATTGTACTGGATGGAGTGATCCACCTCTTGATCTGACCTCCACGGATGCACCCTTTGTATTCGCTACTGGTCCAGTATCGGATGGGACTCCGAATCGTTGGTCTGACAGTCCTGCGGCTCCGTTGAGAAGTCATTCGATCCATGCGAGATTCACGATGGATATGAGGGTTGCTACTGTTCAATCTGGTAATGGAATTACGATTCCAGAATTGGCGAATAATGCAAATGTTGGTGCGAGCGGAGTAATAGACGTAGGTTCAGCTGAAATTGCATGATTGGGCGAGTGCTAGTCACGTAGGTTCCCTGCCGCCGGTGAAATCTCAAAAGTTGATCGTTAATGTCATGCGTTAGGCAATATACATGTGTCTATAGTAGCCTTTGGACTGTTTTACCCCATAGACGCCCTCCTAACCCAGGTCTTCCACTCCAAAGCCAGGAAAATACAAATCGCAACGCAATCTTTCATCTCCCTTCTCTTCCTCATCGGCATCAGCCTCGGCTTCTCAATCTCCACGCAATTCATACGCAGCAGGAAAATCTCAAGTCCACATCAAGTCTTGGGAATCATAATCCTAATTCTCTGCCTATCTCAAATCCCGCTTGGGATCTTCCTCCGTCGAGCCCAAGGACCACAAAACCACCCTCAGAATAACGAAGCCATTCCACCAATCCCTTCCCAAACCAAGACCAAAGTGTATATAAAACGGGTTATACTTACTCATCGCCTCCTCGCTTTCCTTGTTTTCGTGATCGGTCTCATGAATATAGGGCTAGGTTTTGATTTCGCCCTCGCGTCGAAGTATAATAAGCTTTGGGTACCTTTAACGCTTGCGCTGGTGGTTCTATGGGGGTTGGGGGTGGGGTTTCGGTATATGTATGTTTCTAATTGGAAAGATGGGAGGGAGGAGGAGGATTGTGAGGGGAGGATGAGGAAGGCTTATGCTGAGCTGTCTGCTGGAGAGAATGGAAGGCAGGAGTGGAATAGTCTTGGACATGCTCAATATGAGATGAGTGATTTTGGGAAGGATGGGGCGCGGGTTGGGGTTGAGCAGTATAAAGTTCCTGTTTACAGGTCGTAGGAATTACTAGGCTAACGAGAGAAGAATGGACACGAAGGGGACGAGAGAATGGGTATAGAAGTGCTTAAGTAAAGGGTATCATCTCTCCAATCCACATACATAATCTATCCCTCTCCAACCACAACAGCAAAACTGCCCCCAAGATCAAGCGTGCCCGCCCTCCCATTCGCCCCAACCTCGTCCCCATCCAACCGCACAACCCCGGCCTTACCACCCACCTCCAAAAACTCAATCATAGCGTCAAAAGACTCATTCTCCGATCCAATGAACGTCCCAAAATGAACCCCGATCGTATTCCGCGACCGGACATCTTTATGAATCTCCACCGCGTCCGCCGGCGAACAATGCAGAGCGGACGGGATATCATGATGGGACAAGCGAAGACCCATGTAAGAGATGAAGCCCAAACTGCCACCGCGCCATATAGGGACGAAGGAGAGATCGAAGCCGTTGAACTTTTGACCGATTTCTCGAAATGCGGGACAGATTATTGGAGATTTTGTTGTGCGTCTGTAGCCTGTGTCGCCGGCGTGGTAGATGGCTCCTTTTCGGGTTGGTTGTGTGGTGGTGTCTTTGCTGCTGGTGACGGTGGTGAAACGTTCTATTGCCCAGCCGCTCCATAGTGTTGAGCCGCCGTCCAGACCTGAGCGTCCGGAATTGTGTTGGGCCGGGGTACAGGATATCTTGAAGTATGTTTCCGTTTTGACACCTTTGGGAAGAAATTTGAATGCACCGTCGGCGAAAGATCCTTCTTTTGTATCCCACCAATCCATCTCATGTATTTGTTTCTCATCAACCCCCGTATTCGCCAGCCATTTCTTATTCCCCAACGGCACAAACCACGTCGTTCTCGGAAAGTTCTTCGTAATCGCCATGACGGTCGAGAAATCAAGATGATCATAATGGTTATGACTGATAAACACAGCATCACACCCCGGCAAATCGGAAATCTGACACGGACTTTTCTTAAACCTGCTCGGCCCAGTATACGCCGTCGGTCCAGCGCGTTCCGAAAAGATAGGATCGAAAAGAAGATGTATACTCTTCTCCCTCTCCCCCTTCGAACCTACCAAAGGCGTAAATTCAACCAAAGCCCCAGCATGACCAAGCCAAGTCCCAATAACACAATCCTTAGCCTCCTTATCGATATTCTGCGTTTCCAAACTGGCCTCTCCCCAATCCGGTTTCACAACCTCGATCGGTCGTGCGTGAGAATGCTTATGGAGATTCGGGTACAAACTGAAGGGGAATGATAATTCGAAAGTTTCGCTCCAAGTTGGCGGGTTCGCTGACGGCCATGGATTTTTGAAAGCGGTTCCTGCGCTGTTCGCCCAATGCGGAGGTCGATGTTTTGAAGAGGATTTCTTGAACATGGTATTGGAGAATTGGGTAGGGAATCTAGTGTTATTAAATCCCATGGTTTGAAGAAAGCTGGACATGCAGGTGCTTTGTTTGCGAGCTGGAATCTTGGCTGACGTAGACCCTGCAGTTTGGCAAGTTGGCCTGTTTTTAGACATTTCACGTGTCTCTCATTGTAGTAGGTAGTTGCCAGAAGGGATGTACCATCTACCACAGTATCGCCAATCAGCTCAACTTCCGATGGCCTCAATATACAGCCGGAAAACTGATGACTCGTCCTAGGTACCCCATGCAACGCTGCTCGTATCGGCCTTCGCCTTGAGCCAAAGTCCGATAAAATAAAACACACAGTTGTGATACTGCCGAAGCTTTCTCAGATGGAATCATGTCCCCGACGGCATCGTACACTCCAAAGGCTATCACGCTAACTTTTGGTTTATCATATCAATCCCGGGCGTGGTGGTTTTGGAAGAATCGAGTTCGTGATAGAGATCTCGACTCGGTTCTGCGATGGGCCTTTTTCGGGGCCATACGTATCTTTGCAATTTCGTATATATATGCCGGATCTACACAGTACAAGCAAAGTCGGCAATTTTGTGACCGATTTAAGAACATATATAGAACAGCGCTTTTGCACATCAAAAGGTCTCGCCTTATGTTAATATGATTAATCAATACAATAGCTAATTCAACATGCGCTTAATTTCAGCCTTCTCAGTTACCTCTACCATCCTTCATGCCTTGGCCTCTCCTGTGGCCAAAACATCCTCTAGCAATGATAGCCCCTCTGCAAATTGGCTGACCGCTCCTCAAGGCCAAAGGACTCTTCCTCGCATGACAGAATCGGTGTTGGTACCACTACTCCACCCCAAGGATACTCGCTGACCATACTAGCCCACTCGATGGCGCACAAAGAAAAGAGATATTATACGGGCCGTACACGGTTACCAAGAGCAAGATGTTCAAACTAACGGAATCGAACCCGGAACGACCATGTTCGGATTGCTACATCACGTCCATGGAAGCAACTCTTAAATTTGCCGATGGCCGCGAAGCTACCACAGCTGAGCACGGCGCCTGGCTTCATCACATCATTCTCCTCGACGGCGACAGTCAGTCCCGAAACGCCATCTGGGCGGCTGGAAACGAAAGACCAACCATGCGATTGAACAGCGACGTAAACAAATTCGGCATCGATTTCCCGCAAAAGGATTTTTCGATTGTGATTGATCTGATGAGCCAGGCGCCGGATCCGTTCGAGGTCAAGCTGAGTATTACCTACGAGTACATTCTGAAATCGCAGCCAGAGGCGAAGATGTATAGAGCCTCGGTGCTTATATGGAATGATGTGGGATATCCGGAGGCACGGGATGGTGTTTATTCGTTCACTTCTAATGCTCTGACGGCTCCTGTCTCTGGGAAATTGTTGTATGCCATGGGTGTAAGTCATTTCAAGTTTACACAGTATCATACCAATATGCTCATACTCCCCTTTTTAAACCCTGCTATCTACGGCGGATCCAAGAAAAGTGATCGTTCTGTAGCCCCGTTAAAACTCGAAATCAATGCCTTTCTAGCAAATTGTACATCGATCTCGAGCCAAAAGCCGCAAGAACCATCCTCATCTGACACATCGAGCAACCCATCATCGAAACCCAACACCACTCTCCTCAGACCAAAAAAATTCTCTAACTGTCCACAGCACATGCACGACGGCGGCGACAAAACAGCCCTCTACATCAACAACCAAACAATCTGCACCTCAATCATGGCCTACAACACAAGACCCGGCTACGGCGAACCCACCATCACGGGAAACACCAGCACCACAGCTAGTCCCAGCCACAGCCACAGCGGCACAAAAGAATTGCACATCTCCGACCCCGGTGTATGTTTCGATTTCGGATCGATCAAGGAAGGGGATCGTGTTCATATCACAGCGTTTTATGATACGAATAAATACCCTGTGCAGCGGCATCATGATGTAAAGGAGAAATTGATGGGGATTATGAGGGTTTTTGTTGGGCCGGATGAGAAGAAGGGGTGATTTTTTTTTTCCAAAAAAGGCGGATCAGTATTCTGAGAATGTTAGGTTATATTAGACTTTTGGTGATTGATGCGATTATCTTGTGTATCTACTATTTCGAATATCCCCCCCTTCCCGACCCCCCCAAAAAAGCCAATCGAACAAACGACCAAATAGAAAAGTAGTTAAATCGAACAGGTCCCCTACATCCAACCATCCCCCCATCCATACAACTCACCCAAACCTCGTCGTACATAAAACCACCACTTATCTAACAATAAACAGGATAATTAGGATCAACAAGATCGAAAACAACACTAGAATAAGGTCTCGCCCCACCCCAACTCTTAGCGAAAATATCCTCCAAATCAATGATACAGTGGAAGCTCAAGCCACCAATAGGAAAAACATCAGTCCAACGACCCTTGTAACAATCAGGCGTATCAAGTACTGAAATCTAAACCGAACCAGACCAGTACCAAAGACATCCCAGAGCCAAGGAATCGGGGCGGAAGGGGGAGAGAAAAAATGACATCACCAGCCTGAACAAAATACCCAGTAGAAGCAAAATTCCTTCTTCTCGGGCGAAATTTTAACGTAGAGAGGTCCAATAATGCGTTGGTTTTTATTGGGATTGTCGGGACGGATGGGGTGGTTCATGTTGGAGATATCGACGGTGGCGACGTGGTTTTCAAGCGTGAGGGTGAAGGATGTAGGCGAATTTACCATCGTCGGAGATGTCGGGGTAGATGAGGGCGGATTTCTGAACCTTTTCAACGAGGGAGATTGTAGTTTTTCGGTGACGCCTTGTTTGCCGGATGGGTTGTGGAGGAAGGGGTTGATGCACACTGGGCGAGAAATAGTTTTGACTGACATTTTTGGTTATGAAATACTATTCTTGTGAGTGCAACGGGGCCGATATTAGGTATTTTGAGGATACCCAAATTTGGTGGCTCTAGAAGGACCACAATGAATAGTGTCCATTCCCCCAGGCTTGTATTCGGACAACATCGGCCTCGTTTTGTCATATTAATAGGAAAGGGTTGGGATCATACCTTCATCGAACCTCCTGTCACTTGTTGGGCGTGCTGCTTGGAGTGGCCGATAGAGTGCTGTCAACAGGAAGCTTGCCAAAGACATAGGTAACTTCTGCAAGAGCATCGAGACCGTGGATCAGGAGGGAGCGCTTGACAGCAGCGTTAAGATCGCCCAAGTTCAAGCCATCCAAGGCACCAGTGACCCCATCGAGGCCATCAGGACCAGGAACAATAACAGATGACGCGTATGCTTGAGAAGTCAAAAGGCCTGCAAAAGCAGCAGAGGCAAAAAGAGGAAGCATTATGGAATTGAATGAAGAATGACCAAGCTAAACGAGTGACTTATTGAGGCATCATGAGAGAGGTCGAGTTAGTGATAATGAGACCGTTTGTGCGTCGACACACTTGATATAACTATCCGCTGCTCCTAGTGAGTTCTCTTCGATCACACAACTTCTTCCACCTACTTGACTTTCTTCTACCATACGGTATTATTCAGCCTCAAAGAGTCGACAATCCTGGTGATTTTCGTTGATTTGTGCACAAGCTGTTGAAGTGAGTCGTGGTTGCACAGAATGTAAATGTGGACCTGTCCGCATTAGATCACGCCTCTGCCACAAAGAATTGCTGACCAGGAGGCTGAAAGTGAGCCCTCAAAATTCAAGCACTGATCACCGCCACACAGTGTCTTCGGTTCCCGTGGCACCTCCAGGACCTCGAAATTCAACGTGTTATTGGGGGGTTCCTTCAACTCGAGGTCCACTCATTGGTTTCTTGCAATCCTTAACGTTGAGGTTACCAGAAATCCATCAATATTGATCCCGAGTTAAGTGTGCTAAACGAGCAATGGAATGTCGCCGCGACGGGTAGAGAATCGGCGGTGACACTGTGCCGCTCAGAGCCAATGAGATCCAGGACTTTAGGACTTTAGGATAAAAGATGCTGTACCGAGTGTATCACGTTGCAGTAGAACAGCAAGCCGACAGGTAGGCCAAGAAAGTATTGATTCTTGTTTAGACTTCCGACCCTGGAGATAAGATTCTCGGATGAAGCTTATAGCAAGATCAGACACCAGATTGAAGACTGTTCAGTATTGTTCGAGGCGACTAAGGTGATTGCAAAATGAGGAAAAATCGATCGACAAAGCGTTATAGAGGTTTCTATTCACGCTGCACCGCTAGCCTTCATCGAGTACAAACACAAAAGCGATTGAGCAGACTTTCAAGAATCTTTCATGGTAGTTAAGTCGGTCACCCGGAGACTTCCATCACCCATGCACTGTACTTATCTGGCTGTAAAGTTGAGGTCTGACTGCATTCCAAATCCAACAGATCGTAGTTGTACCTGCATACCTAGTCAAGCAGTGCTGATCAGGGGACAAGTCAACAGAGACGCCAAGACATAGCTCGCATTGCGATGGGTGGCGGGACAGGCCCTGACGTTCTCTAACATCCATCAATTACGATTTGAGCCGCATCTGGATGTGGAAAGGATTGTCTGCCGCTCCTGCGATCGAAAGGGTGGCAAGATCGTCGCCAAGGATGGTGTTTTCGACGCGCAAATGTCGCGATCAAGAACAACAAGAGAACCACGACTTACACCGTATGTGTGCTTTTGGCCATCTGAGCTATTGAGCCATGATCATCACTGCTTACTGCAACTCTCGCTGATCGCCCAAGCAAGGTTGCTAAAGCTGGAATAGTGCCCGAGACTTCCATGAAAGATCTTTGTGTTCTAGATGAATTCGCAATGCCGCCTTTCCATTTCTCTGAATGCCAGTTAAGCCGCAAAGCAGATCGATAGACAATCGTAATTTGAACGTGATATTGCAGAAAGTGAAGGCAAACAATAAGCAATTGCGAAGGTGGTGTAAATACTCCAAGTTTGGGTCTTCTGTCCCTGCAGTCGGATTCAATCTCTTTACATTCCAGATTATCTTCGTTAGGTCACTTCGGTCATGAAATTCTCAATCGTGTCAGCTCTTTGCTTGCTCGTCACGGCTGCGACTGCCAATGTCGTGAAGCGGGCTGCTCAGTTTACCCAAGGCCAACCCATCGATGGAAACGGCAAGGGTGGGCCAATTCTGGGTAAGAATTCCTTCGACATGCTACGCTCTCTGATCTTGAGAATGATCTGGCGAGGAATATCTGAATTGCCAGACTTTTATCGTTCTTGATTTTTAAGTCAAAGGCGCTATATCGAGCTTAGAAGCAGTAATCCGTAAACGATAGGTGGGCTAACGAATTTCCAGGCGGCACAAACGCGCAATTGGATCTCCAGAACCCCGACAACTTGGCGCGGCAGTCAACAGATGCTGGAACTGTTCCTAATTTAAAGTGGAGCTTCTCCGACTCCAAGGCCAAGATCTTCAATGGAGGCTGGACCCGGGAGCAAGTCATTCAAGATTTGCCTCAATCGACAGACATTTCTGCAGCACAACAACATCTCAAGAAGGGGGCTTTCCGCGAGCTTCATTGGCACAAAGTTGTAAGTTGCTCTGTTGATGAAAGCGGTGGACTTCGCTAAACAAGACCAGGCTGAGTGGGGGTTTGTCTACGCTGGCTCTATTCTTATCTCGGCCGTCAATGAGAAAGGGCAATTTCAGGTTGAGAAGCTTGGCTATGGCGATATCTGGTACTTTCCAAAGGGCTCTGCACACACAGTTCAAGGTCTGGAGGACGAGAACGAGTTTCTGCTAGCATTCGACGAGGCGGATTTCGATAAGGCTGGGTGAGTTATGCGGAGATTCTCGCCTCTCCAGTCAGTAATAACATCACCAGTACCACTTTTATGGTCGACGACTGGTTAGCGCATACCCCTAGAGACATAATAGCGAAAAACTTCGGCGTTGACCCAAGTGTTTTTGCCAACCTTCCAACAACTGATCCTTACATCTTCAACGGTACCGTGAGCAACAGTACCGTCGGACCTTCCACTATAACTGGCAACGCCTCTTACGTCTACCACACCCTACAGCATCCGGCAGAGAAGGTTCCAGGCGGAGGTGGAGAGTTCCGCAAGATCGACTCGACCAATTTTCCCATCGCGAAAACGCTGGCAGCGACATTCGTTACGCTCAAGCCAGGAGGCTTGAGAGAACTCCATTGGCATCCAAATGTGAGTTGCGGTTCATACGGTTGCTGAAACAGATTTTGACAATCGTTCCCAGGCCCAGGAATGGCTCTACTTCCACAAAGGACATGCGCGTGCAACTGTGTTTATTGGTGGTGCTTCAGCTCGAACCTTTGACTTCAGGGCTGGTGATACAGCTGCATTCCCCGACAACTCAGGGTAGGTCTACGCTGTCCGTTGTGCCGTGCCAGTCGACTGACTATACCCTAGCCATTACATTGAGAACACGTCTGCCACAGAAGATCTCGTCTGGATCGAAATATACAAGTCGGATCGCGTCGCGGATATTCCATTGACTCAGTGGCTCGCTCTTACTCCGTCTGATATTGTTGCGCAAACGTTGAAGGTCCCGATTTCCTTTGTGGAGGGACTGAAGAAGGAGAAGCAGGTATTGATTTAGTAGAATCATGATAAGTTCGGTGAAGAGGTTGTTTCGTCGTTTTCGCAATTGGCAGCCTCTCTGTTCCACATGGTTAGAGTAATTCGTAATCTATTCGTCTGCCGATGTCATTCCAAATGTCCAAAAGAGTGGTTCCAGAGTGAGTGTGAGGAATGTAAGGCTCGAATCTTGAGATGGAGGGTTATGGTGGGCTTGCATGCTTCCTGGTAAGCTCTCTCCTTTTAGAGATCCTTGACTTCTGCACAGTCGTCCTAGGAGGTAGACGGAGGCGAGACTTGTTCGAGTAGGGGTGCCCAAGTGTGCCAGCGCAGATAACCCCTCCTCTTGACGAATCCCGAAAGACGGTTTTCTTGTGTGTGACATCGGGTCTATTGTTGTATCATGGTCTTGTTCGTGAAGTTCCAATGACGTCCCAGGCAGATGTAGTCGCGTTTATTGGAGAAGATGCTTTCAAGTTGTTGTGTCCAGAGAGAGGGTGCTTGGGTACTACTTAAATCAAGCGAGGCCCTGCATTCTTCAAGCTCCCAATTGCCAGTCCCATCCCGCTCCCCTGAGAACCCATCTCCCTAGGAGCCCCCCGTTTCGTACAACAACTGATGGACTCTCGTAGAAGCCATCCCGATGTTGAACCAGAGTCTTCAGGAGGACATGTGCCAGCAAGGACTCTCCAGGCACGGTCCTCTTTCAGGACAATATCGACTCTGCTCATGCTCCTTGCGCTCCAAAACATGGCCATTAAGCTGATGAACTTGCCTTTGAATCGAGTCATCGAGCTTCGATACTGTCAACAATACTATCTACGACACGATCCGTCTCAATTAGGACCTGGTGGTGGTATTCCTGAAAAGCTGTGCAAGCTTGACAATATCCAACAAAAGCTAGCTTGGATGCAGGGCATGATTGAAACGTTGCATATCGTTTGCGGTATGTGAAGTTCACATCACCTACTAGTATAATAAGATCTGGCATTGATGACAATCAGACCTCATTGTCACGATACCCTTGAGCGCTCTGTCTGACAAGGGAAGGCAAAGACTTGTCCTCGGTTTGAACGTTGGCGGTCTTGCGCTGATGTACTTGTTCATTGTGCTTGTTGGTTATCTCGATATCTTTCCCATGGGCGCCATGCTCATAGGCCCCATCTTCACGCTTCTTGGTGGTGGCAATTGTGCTTTTATGTCAACCATCTATGGCCTGGTTATACAAGCGGCCTCACGAGAGACGCAGAGGTAAAAACGTGTCTTACTCTCGCATTGTCAAGCTTATAATCACAGGTCATCGTACTTTGCCTATTTGAGCTCTGTCTCGTATGTGATCTTGCTCACGAGTCCATCCCTCTCCGCTCGAACAATGACAATAAACCTGTGGCTTCCATTCTGGATCGGAATCATCATGCTCTTGACTGCATTGCCAGTCATTTTCAGTCTTGGAACAGCTTCTCCAGAGCCTGACGCTACTGTCGACTCCCTGGAATCCGCAACCTTATTACGCCGAGCATCTATCGATATCAAACGCAACGAAATGAACAATTTTTACCAAGGAATTCTTCTCACCAGCATAAGAACCCTACAAGACCTCTACCGTCAAGTCTCCCAGCGAAAGAACTTTCGTCACCTGCTATCAGTCTTTCTAATCGTCTCGTTAGCAAGCTCTGGCACCCCCATCTTTCCCCAATACATCTCAAAACGCTACGGCTGCACATTCGCCGAAGCAGGATATCTATTGACGGTGAAGGCCATTGTCAACGTCACACTCCTGACCATAATTGTTCCAAACACTATCAAGGCCTTACACGAGTACACCCGCATGAGTGGTGTGTCTATCAATATCGCTAGCGCAGAAGTCAGTGAAGTTATCTCTGTAGTTGGTGTGATACTTGTTGGAATTTCAACAACAATGGGCTTTCTCATATTTTGCAAGTTCACTAGACATCCATTACGTATCCAATCTGCTAACTACCATCAGCACTGGTTCTCTACGCTTTTGGGTCCGCAATGCCTGTTTTCACTCTGTCTCTTGTAAAGAGCCCGCAAATTGCGGAACAAGATGCTGATGCCAACTCGAAAGACTATAGTATAGTCATGATTGCGCAAACCTGCGGCACGTTACTTGGGCTCCCGCTAATGACGATTGCATGGGCCAAGGGTATTGGGATTGGTGGTATGGGGTTGGGATTGCCTCACTTCGTCTCGGCGGTAAGTTATGTTTCCCTAGCTAGACGAGTATGTGCTGATTGCTTAGTTTTTTTATACGGTAGGGTATATTTTCATTCGCAAGATAGACGTATAAGATGTCCTAGTAGACATAAAACACCATTGCTGCCCAGTCTTAAAATCCGTTCCTTCCCTTCTAATTCTGTACGATATCCGGGTTTATTCACGAGTTGATGTTGTCTTGACACCTTTCATTCCTCTCACTAACCATAGCTTGACTATCTACTTGACAGACTTGCTATTCGTATTTATTGGGGGTCTGGAAAGCACATACTATAGATGGAGTTCTCAAAGCCCACGTATTGAAGAGTTGTAGATAATTGTAAAGGAGCCATCTCCGTACGAAACCTCAAATGCAAGTTTTGAATCTCGGGATTGAATGAAGCCTTTCAGATGTTTCAGTTCGTGTATTGAAATACCACCAAAGCAGCGAATGGGTGGAAGAAACATATGTTCCATTGCAACCTTGAAGTTCGTCTCCAAACCCAAGATGGTCCATACCGAAAAAAGCAAGCCCCCAAACCCGACCAATGACGTATCATCCAATGCCTCCACAAAACCCTGAAGTCCCAAAACATCAGTGACCAGACTCCCCTGCCGATCTCTTCTCCCATCTCTCATATATGCCCGAATCTCCAGGTTTCCCTCAGGTACCTCCCCAGAGTCCACTGATCCTCTTCGATATCGTTTCGGCTGTCAAGAGATCCGCGGCACAAGATTTCTGGAACCGCATTGACATTCCAACTAGGATCCTTGACCTCATCTAAACTAAACTTTTTGTTTGGTCCGGCAACGTCAAGCTTATATCGACCGAGCGGACCCTTCTTTTTCATCTTGCCAATCTTGTCTTGACCTCTTCCCGTGCTTGTTGCTCGTTATCTCTCGCTTTTCGCGTTCTTTTTGCTGCAAGTCTTCTTGTTGAGTGCTGATCTCTGCGGACGGACAAGATGATACAGGATGAAGGTGATAAAGAGAGGTTGAGTGGGGAGTCTCCGATGGAGGCTAGGGGACCTCTGTTGCCTTTGACGGAGGTCACAGACCAATCGCAGAGACCGAAGGTTGGTGTTCATTCTGCGGTTTATGTCACGTATGTTCTCTCTCGCGTTCCTCGTAGCTGGTGGACGAATGCTGATAGATCTACAGAGCTTGGATAGCTTGCTCCAGCGGCACGATTTTGTACAACAAATGGCTTCTAGATACCCTTGGCTTTCGTAAGCTCCGTTCCATTACTTGAAAAGAGAGCACTTGCTAATTGATGATAAGGATTCCGTAAGGCAGTTCCAGCGGTGTATAGGAATTGGGACTAACAAATACAGCAATCGTCCTAACAACATGGCATATGTTCTTCGCTACAGTAATGACCCAACTCCTCGCCCATACCACCACCCTCCTAGATTCCCGCCACTCCCTGAAAATGAACAAAGAAATCTACATCCGTGCCATCTTCCCAATCGGCTTCTTCTTCTCCCTCAGCTTGATCTTTGGGAATAAAGCATACCTTTACCTCAGCGTTGCGTTTATCCAAATGCTCAAAGTCGGTTCTTCCTAGATTCTTGACTCCACAATTACACAAGGCTGATCATTCCTCTAGGCAACAAACCCAGTAGTAGTGCTCTTAATAACCTGGACCCTAAAAATAAAACCCTTCGACGCAAAGACCCTCTTCAACGTCTCCTTCATAGTCCTAGGCGTCATAATCGCCTCGTTCGGCGAAATCAAATTCGTCCTCGCCGGATTCCTCTGTCAAGTCGCAGCAACAGGCTTCGAAGCAACTCGTCTCGTCCTCATTGAAAAACTCCTCAGTTCCTTCAAAATGGATCCAATCGTTTCCATGTACTACTACGCACCCATCTGTACACTCATGAATATGGCAGCGAGCATGTGGTTTGAGGTTCCCGACATGACCATGAATGATATCTGGAAAGTGGGTGTGCCGAATCTGCTTGCAAACGCCATGGTTGCGTTTTTGTTGAATGTCTCGCTGGTTTTACTTGTAAGTACTGCACCAATCTCGAACCCCCCCCCTCCTCCCACCTCTCCCAACTTAAACTAACAACATACCCAGATCGGCAAAACCTCCTCCCTAGTCCTAACCCTCTGCGGCGTCCTGAAAGACATCCTCCTCGTCGCCGCCTCCATCCTAATCTGGGGCACCCCAGTAACCCCAACCCAATTCTTCGGCTACGCAATAGCCCTCTCCGGCCTCGTGTATTACAAGCTCGGCGGCGAGCAATTGAAACAACAAATCGCAGGCGCGTCGAGATGGTGGGCGGAAATGGGCATGCAAAGACCGAGATTAAGACAGGGTCTTATTTTCTTGGGAATCTTCTCGTGCGTGGTTATTTTGGTGGGGGGTGTTGGGCCGAGGTTTGTGGCTACTACTCCGGCGGCAAAGACGGAGAAAGGGTGGTTAGGGGGTGTTTTGGGGACTGTGGGTGTTTAGATATGATACGATAGAGTGGATGGCAGAAAGAGTTGCTTTTCGAAGGTGTCGAGGGATTCCTGACAACTGGAGGATCTACAATTTGGGTCCGAAGCCGCGATTTCTCTTGCCCATTTCCGGATCCAATCCCCATATGATCGACGAGATTGACCTTGAGACAAGGCGATGCAATTGCCAACACCTAGGCATTCGTTGAAGAGCCTGAATCCTAAAGCACCAATATAGCACCAATCACAGAGGGAAACACGGCTACTTGTGGTACACGCGTCGAAAGCATCTTGAGTAGTCGAGAAGCACGCGTACGGGTACATTTAAAGCGTTTGAGTGGGAAAAGAACAGATCAAACGAACCGCTACACAAAATCTGACTTAGACACATTCCAGTCCAAAAGGAGAAATCAGTCTTCGAATACTATGATCTTTCGTATCACATATTACTGACAGAAACCCTACCTATAAAGCGCATCCGCCATCTTCTGAACCTCCACCATCTCCTTCACATCATGCACCCTAATAACATCAGCACCACCCTGTATAGCCGCGACCATCGTAACCGCCGTCCCCAAAACCCTCTCCCTCGCCTCTTCCACGCCAGTAGTCTTCCCAATAAACCCCTTGCGACTCGTACCAACGACCCAAGGGATCCCCTGCAATCCCGGAGAATCTCTCAATTCCCCAAATCTCCTCAATAATTCCACATTCTGATCCTTCGTTTTCGCGAATCCGATACCTGGATCGAGAATCATGCGCCAACGCCGTATCCCCGCTGCTTCGGCGGCTTGGACGCGGGAAAGGAGTTCCGAGCCGATGATTTGGACGAGGTCGCCGTTGTAGGTTGTGTTTTCGGCGTTGGTCATTGTGGAGGGGTTGCCGCGCATGTGCATCATGATGTATGTGCAGCCCAATTTCGCGATCATGGGAAGCATGTCTGGGTCCAGGAGGCCGGCCGAAATATCGTTGATCATGTGTGCGCCTGCCTCGATGGCTGTTTTGGCTACATCAGCGCGGTAGGTGTCGATACTTATGGCGCATGAGTAGTCCTCATTGGCAGCTGTGATTTCTTTGATCACCTTTATGGCGGGGAGGATTCTGGATATTTCTTCTTCGGCGGTGATGGAGATGGCGCCTGGCTTTGAGGTTTGGCCGCCGATGTCTATTATTTTCGCTCCGTCTTTTAAATGGGTGGTGATTGTGGCCTTTAAAGATGTCATGTCTGTGGTATTGTTGACACCGCCATCAGAGAACGAATCAGGCGTGACATTCACGATTGACATGATCTGGGTCTTTCGGTTTGGATCCAAGGGTGATAATGGTGGTAAAGACGAACTAAGTTGGACCTGGGTGGACATGGAGCTTTTACGGGTAGAGGGGCCATCAGCATTCGATTCTTCCTTTGCTAGTAGCTTCTTCAGGTGGAGCTCGAAGGTGTAAGGGACGTGAGGACTTGGAAGCGTTTCGCTGGGGACGAGCCTAGTGATAATTAGGATCTGGGTGATACGCAACAGCGGCCAACCTACTCGCAAAGAGGTCGTAGGACGAATTCTCTTTCCCGCATCAACTTATGCGGAACACTAATTGGTAGCTTGGTGTTTCTATTTTCATACGACTCGTGATTCCAGAGCAACACGTCAAGGTCGATTGATCTTGGACCTTTCTCAATCACCTTTACTCGGCCCAGTCTCGCTTCAATGCCTTTCAGCTTGATCAAAAGAGCCTCTGGGTTCTTGTCTGTCGATATAACCTGTCGTTCACGCATTTTCAACACATTTTTCGTGCACAGGTGCTCAGTCAGAGGGGGTGGACTCACTTCACAGACTCCGTTGAGAAAATTGGCTTGGTCTTCTACGTACATGGCTTTTGTTTCCCACAGTCCGCTCGTTCTGACAACCTGCATTCCTTCTTCCTCCATCTCACGACATGCTTTCTCAATCATGTCGAGACGGTCTCCCACATTGCTCCCCAAGGCAACGAAGAATCGACTTTTGCCGTCCAACTTCAGGGCCTCGAGGTTGGCAGAGTCCATGTTAGGGCGGCCGTACATTGTGTAAGTGGAAGAATGCAGAGCTGGGTTGGGTGGACGATGGTTGATGTGGATTGCGTGCAAGGCAAGATCCTGCTGCCCTTGAACGAAATGTGCAGCCACAAAGTCGGCCATCTCCAGGTGTCCCGCCGCAGTGCTAGTGTTACAAACGATTTGCTTTACCAGTCCCTCATACAGCTTTCTTTTTAGTTCCTGTAGCCCGTGCATATCCAAGGTTGGATTATTTCCAATCTTCAAACGTCCAGCAACCGATATGCTGGTTCTAGTCGAATGCCAGTTGAACAGGAAAGTAAACCGGGGCGAAGAATCCGATTTGTGATCACGGAAAGTAAGGTTGGAGCCATCCTTGAGGAAGCGGATCACGACTTTACCTACATTGCTTTCTGGTCTAGCGTTTCTGAGCTCTTGAAGCAAAGATAGCCCAAGTGATACAACAGGCTGTTGATGGATTGTTGACCCTTGGAGAGTGAATGGGTCATTGATTGTCGACGGAATCACGACATCAGAAGCATAGAAACTATGCCCTTGGATAGTTGCCCTGAAAGTTTTGGAGTGAGAGAGGCTGTAGTTTGTCAGAGAGGATTCATCCAGAGATCAAGACACACTTACAATTCAATGGGAAGAACCTTGGTGGAACTGCTCGCAAAGTTGTCGTCGGTTATCAAAACCTTTGGGAAAGAAGCAATGCATCTTCTAGATATCCGAGGTCGAGCCCAAGGTGTGAGTCGAGAACTCCAGTGAGCTGCGCCTGTTGGCTTGACGAGACTCGCCCTCATATGGCGCTATGTTCGTGTTGTTGGACTTGTACGTTGGCTAAGGTAACGAACATGCAGGAAGATTTGCCGGTTCGGGGCACCCTCCTACATATAGGGGGATACCAGCCAACGACCCGCTTTGGCGAGGCTACAAACAATCACAACAATAGCAAAAGCACCGTCCCAGTCATGGCGGCCTCTCCCTCCAGCTCGCCGCGTCTTCCAAGTCCACCTCCGATGGCTGAGGACCAGCTAGGTCCCAAGTCCCCCATCGCCGGCTCTGTCGATTTCGAAAACGCTTTCAACGATAGCGCATCACAGCGGATACGGCCAGGCACAAAAGCTGCAGACATGCCAGATGGACCGCCTCTTGTGCCTCTCAAAGATATAGACTCGCCCTTTCAGCTCACCGAACACCTTCGAGCCCTCTACAGCAACGCCATCCACCCCAAGGGATCCTACAAGGTCGTGCCCATAGACCGACAAACGGCAAAGCGTTTGGCGCAACCTCCTGAGGGTATTGACAAGTACCTATGGCTGCTCGAGCTGTGCCGCTTCCTATGCCAGGAGTCCAACACCGTCATTGTGGCTTTGTTCTCTGGTGACACCCCGTGCTCTGCTCAGACGTGCAACGAGATGAGAGCATCGGAATGGCAGTACCTGTGTGCTGTCCACGACCCTCCAAAGCCATGTTGTGCCATTGATTACTGCTGCCATACCCTCGACTGGGCTGCCACTACCCTCACATCCCCAAAGAACTTCCCAAGCAGATTGGCCCTGGCCACAGCACAAGGCAACGAGCACCAACAGCTTCGCCAACTCACAAACATCTTCAGACGTGTCTATCGAATATTCGCACATGCATGGTTCCAGCACCGGGAAATGTTTTGGAAGGTGGAGAGCAAGAGCGGCATATATGTATTCTTCAAGGCTGTATGCGATATGTACGGCTTGATCCCAGAAGATAATTACACCGTGCCTCCCGAGGCCGAGGGTATAGAGTCGCTCCCTCCAGTGACAAAACAAGGACCGACCTTACTCAAACGAAGTGAAGAGTCGAGAAAGAGCGAGAACAATCCGCCTGAGCAGCCAGCAGGCGCGACTGCGAGCACCATAAACACCAGCGGTCACACAACGAAGAGACATCGCCAAACACCCTCCGTTGACGCTGGTTTAATCACAACAGTACCCGAGGAAACCGAAGAAGACGAAGACAAGAGCTCCAAAGCACACGAAGCAGCTCTTTTGTCGTCAAAGACTAGTACCGTCAAGGATCTCAAGTTTGAACCCGCTACTGCCGACGAAGAGAACTTGGGGACAGCAATGGACGATGAACACGAGCGCAAAGATATCCCTGAAGAAGAGACGGCGTCTGCAGACATGACTGAGGAGACAGAGGAAGCTCATGCCACTGATTCATCGCATATCACTCAAGATGAATCCTCTGGTGGTGAGATCGCTGATATGGCAGCGGCTACTGAGCCCAGCGATGCTATTCCTTCTTCCCCGGTGCTAACTTCGGATTCTCAGAGCCTAGCGGTCGCTCCAGAAGTGGAGGACAAGTTGGACCTCCAATCACAGATCTTTCTTACAGAGCCCGAGGACCACCAAATATCGGGGTCGAAGATACTGGACGATCCTCTCATTTCGAGCACGCCAACAGAAGTGTCGTTGTCGGAGAAGGCGGAGACGTCGACCCCGGATTCCTCGAACCCGGCGCTTGCGGCGGAGACATTGGACAAGGAGACGGACAAAACGACGGAGAACGAACTCCTCGAGCCTGTTCACCAGTCGCCGCAGCTCCAGCCCCAATTGCTGGCACACCAGTCAACTCCCCAGTCACTGCAGCCGTCGACTCCCCAATTGGTTCACCACCAGACGGCGTCCTCAGCACACCACCAGGCAGCAAGCCAACCTATTCAACAGGACGAAAGCGAAGTGCCACAGCCATCAAAAGCCCATCTGGAGAGTGGTGTAAGCCTCCTGGAAGCAAAGGACCAGACTCCGGGTCTGACGACGAAGGAGACGGAGGAGGAGGAGGCTTTTGCGGTGGGGGAAGCGGAACCGCAGCCTGACGATGTCGTCGCTGACCCCAAGGCCGATGCGAAGGATGGTGAGGAGGCTACCAAAACGATAGGTGATTAGCTTTATTCGATGGGCATTGGTATTATGATGGAGTCGCGCGACTGGGTCTGAGATACCCATTTTTGAGACCACGCATAGGTATTGTAATGATAGGATGGTATGGTATAGGTATGACATGCGTGCTATCAATACGTATGATGGCATATATAATGATAGTGTGTATAGGAATTTGATGCGAGCATTCTTTTACTGCAGCTGTGTCGATATTGTGTGTGCACGTCGGGCGCGTCTCAAGTCGTGTGACCTTCTTTTGGACAGTGGAAAGTGGTTGATGACGGCCGTTCTGGCATCAACGTTAATAATACAGTTATCTGGCAAATGTATGCTGTACATTGGATTCGCCTGAAAATTATGGATATTGATTTCGGATCGGGGATTTCTCATTTGGAATGTAGCCTGTTTGGTTTGTTGCTTTTCAGGAAGGTGGGGTAGAGATGAAGGGAAGGCTGAGGTAGGATGAACACTTTATTCTTTAATAAGGGCAAACTTTGGTGAGTTCTTGAAAACAAGTTTTTCTTCTTTAAGGGGCGCTCATTTTAGATACGTAACTTTGAGGAGAAAAGGTTTTTGTTGCTTTGGGAAAAATGGTTTTGAGGAATTGGAGGGGTTTGGGATGTGAAGAAGGTGTTTGGAGTAGGTTGAAGGTTTCAGGTCTTTTGAGTAGACTGGGAATGGAATTGTAGTTTTTGGAATTGGAGGGAAGCTAAATGAGGAGAGGTGGGTTGGGTTGGGTCGGGTTGGGGGGATTATAGAGTGAGGGCCTCGCTTTATCATAGTCAGGATATATGGGAATTTGTTTGCGAGGAGAGTAGAGATGGGTACTATCAACAGTGCAAGGACTTTGAGTTTCAATGTTGACAGGATGGTGGAGCGATGATAATGTCGTATCGTCGTCCTTTGTGCTCTGTTGGGGAAAAAGTAACCTTGGTTAGATTGATAGGCTGGTGCGATGATCGACTGTCAAGTCTAAATAAGATATGACATGTGGTTGAGGTCACTTTTTGTGTAGCGGAGGAATTACAGGAAAGAGAGGTAAGCCATTTGAAAGAAAGAGGAGACACCAACCACTTTCGCGGTGAGCCAATGTTTTGTTCTTCATTCCTCTTCTTTCAGATTCAATTCGGAAATAGAGGTACTCTCAATCATTGAACATATATCTGATTACCAATTTCCTTGGCTACCACAGGCGCAAGGAGAATGAATCATAACGAGCGAGTTGATTGCAATAATGAACTATGGGATACTTCAGACGCCCTTTTGAATCACGCTCACGATCCTGAACCAGCAAAAAAGATAGACTCCACCACTCTGGCGCTACAATGCAAAACGCCTGCCCTGTGTTTAGACCATCCGTGTCAACAAAAAAGAGAAAACCATAGACCTTCTAATCGTGTTTCGCGCATTGCCATTCATGCTACCATAGTATCAGCATTGCAACCAAGCAGCGAGAAAATCATATTAGGGAACTTACAACTCGTCCAATGTCGTCACCACCAAACAATTTATCACCTACAGGCAACAGACAGGTAACAGCAATTCTGCCTTGATTCTCTGGCGCAGGCGGTTGTTCAAGCCCCTTCACAAGCTTGAGTACCCAGTCACCAGACGGCGAGATAAGCTTCTGCCATATCTAATCTGCGTTAGAAAATATACCTCATAGAACCAGGTAGCAAAAGGGGATTGAACATACCTTTACAACACCACACCGATGTCCAGTCAGCAACAGTATCTTCTCCATCCACTCTTGCTTCACGGCCTGATACCACACAATACTTGTGACTTCATCGCCCGGCTCATGTTCATCACAAACATCCCTTTCCAATAAGACCTTGCCGTTTATAGTCAGAATTTTGATGCTGCGTCCACGAGATAGTAGAACGTCCCCAGTACCGTTACTGATCTTCGCCGACCTAACCTCAGGACCTGATTTTTCAATCTCGCGAACAAAGTCATTGCGATTGAGGTCCCACATCAACACACGCCCACTGATATCCGCAGACAAGAGAGTCATGAATCTATTCGATGCTGTGAGAACATTGACGGGATGACGATGTCCAAACAAACTGGTGCGAAGGACGACATTGACACTGCGGTTCGTGTATTCAACGTTCCAAATGGAGACAACCGAGTCTGCACCCGCGGTGACAAGCGTACGACTATCCACAAAGCAAGCACTAGCAATCGCACCAATGTGCAGATGCTCGAACATCGCGAGCTGTTTCCTGCCCTCCGTGCTGAAGAAACGAAGAGATCCGTCGCAGAAACCCCACTCCACGTATTTATCAAATACAGGAGGGACATGTAGTTTGGAAGGTCCGGAGCAGATGAGCCTTTCGTGTTTAGAAGACCATGTCATGGTGGCGATGCGATCGGGCAGTTGAAAAAGAGTATGCTGGCCAGTGAGGAACTCGGCAGAGTTGTCGAGGCCAGGGAATCGGTGATGGGTTCCCTCACGTTGAGCGTGCTGTCGTGTAAAAACTTGATGCGGTGTCTGTCCAAAACTATGGATAATGTTGATCATTTGCTGTCGCTCAATCTCATCACTTATAGCATCAAGATCAATGGCACCGTGGTAGCTGTAGGGGTGGAAGACGTTGAACGACTCTTTGGCAGGTTCGCCTCGTTGCTTGAAACCGAAGATGAGATCGATCCATTTGTGGATATGCATGCTGACGAAAGGACTTTCGAGAGCCTCCCTATGCTTAGCAATGAATATCTGAGGATCACCCTTCGCCCACGGTGGCAATTCCACATTATCTATGGCATGACCTCTTTGTGTGAGGCCAAAATTAAAATTATTACCATTCACAAGAAAGTCTGGCAGATAGAAGAACTCTGGGGTGAGCTCACGGACGTCTCCGAGAAGTCCTCGAGAAGCAGAGTCCCAAGCCTTTTCGATCGAGTAGAATAGGCGATCAGGATGGTCGAAGTATCCTCCTTGGAGTGATAGATGTGACTGTACGAAAGGCTGCAGCCTGACCATGTAGTTGGACACAACGCTTGATGACGAGTAATGAGTGCCGTAATGGAAGGGACCAGGAGCATGATCAGAGTCATCTTCGAGACTTGCGAGAGCTTCGTATCTTTCTTTCAGCTGCCGCTCCTGTGATGGCGACTGAACTGCCATGGGTCTTGAAAAGTCTCTGAAGGTCTCCGGTTTCGACAAGTCCAGTTCGTCGCTTGTGTAGTCGGCCAGAACCCAAGGAAAAACTGGGTACTGAGTGAGGTCGTTGAATGATCTTCCAGCCATTGTGTTGACAAGCATCAAATAGTGGAAATTGGACATCTCACCCTTAACCCACTTTCGCATTGCAGGATTAGACAGACCTTGGTTGAACAGTCTTGAAAAGTTGGAGCTTAGGCTTTGTGGCGCTTCTTCAGGATTTCTCCAAGATTCAAGCCGCCAGGCATCTTCGGACTCTGCCAATTTCGAAGGGTTGTTTAGAAGAGGAGCTCTAACAACAAGCCTGTTATACAAATCGTCGCGGTTTTGCGCAGACATGGCTGTGAGAAGGTAGCTACGACCATCAGTAAAGAAGATCTCCATAGCCACGTCTCGGAACAGGAATTTTCGCTTCGAGATAACCATGACATCCTGCCATCTCCATCGCTTACTTGTCTGATCAGTGAGTGAGAAGCGGGGCTTGCGAGATTTAGAATCGTTCCCAGGCAAAAGCCTAAGGTACGGGTCTCTCTCCTCCGAGGGCGCTTGCCATACACCAACAACCTCACCATCGGCTCTTTGGAAATAGTTGTCAATCAGGTAAAGGCAATCCTTGCCCAGAATGAAGAGTCCCTCGCACGCCTCTAGACCAATGATTCGAGAGACGTTACAGACGTGCTGAATGACATCGCCATGCTCAAGGGAGCGCATAACTTTGCGGTTCTTGTCTTCAAACCCATCCTCATCCTGTTTCGGATCTTCAATGAGCTCAAATTCGTCCTCTGGTGGAATCGATCCTAATGTGTTTGCACTCGCCGCGCGCGGCCTTCCTGACTCTGGTAACGATAGAGGAGAAGAGGCATCCCCACGAGTGGTAGGTGTCGTCCCGATCAGCTCCTTGCCTGTAATTACCTTGAGATTCGTGTTCAGCTTGGGCGGACTTTTCTTCACCATGCCGGATGTGTTGCGCTTCGGCTGATATTCATCAAGATGAGCTATCCTATCTGGGATGATTCGAAGTCGCATGCGATGCTCGCCCTCTGTCTCGTCAAGCCTCCATTTGGGATACGTCTGCTCATCAAACAGCGAGCAGGGTGCTTTGAGCACTCGATCAAATTTTGCCAGAGTTGTCGCCGTAAAGTTGAGGTTGTCCTGTTGATCCTGAAGGGCGCGCTGATGTTTCAGTCTTTCTGCAGCGTGAATGTTCGCTCTCCAGTGTGGTCCAGCAGTATCATGTCTGCGATCAATTTCGCTAAGTCTTTTCTCTTCGTCGTACCATTGCTTTAAGCGCTCTTTCCGCTTCGCTATTCGCATGGTTTTCGTTTCTTGGGTCTTTGTGTTCTCTTCTGTCACAAAGTTCTCCCAATCTTTTGACAACGCTGTGAAGAAGAATTGATCGAGCTCTTGCCGATTGCTGTCTATCCACGCAAGGAAACTCACATTGTCAACCTCCGCTAATTTCATGAACGCATTAGGAATGTATCTCTGCTCTGGCGACACTGCATCAGTGAAAACGAGAGTAGATTCCTCTGGTTTCTGGACTAGTAACATCCGCCAGAATTCAGTAGCTGCACGTCGGATGGTAGTGATCGGGCTGATGAGTTTGATGTAGAGCAGGTAGAAAACAAGACGTAGAAATCTGATTTGACTGTCGTCAGGTGTCAGGATGATGGTCTGCCAGTACGACATTTTGGCAAGAAAAGAGACAACGGCATCTTCGTCTTGAGTTTCGTCAAGCTCCTGAAGACGAAGTAGTGTGATACGCAAAAATATCGCACGCATTGCAGCAATGTTCTGGCTGCAGAGGCGCACGTTCTTGAGGGATGCCACGTCTGGCTTTTGCAGCTGTTCAATGACCTGGCCAATGAAGTCCAGAAGTTGTTCAGCCCCATCTAGATACCAACCTTCGAAGACGGCTTCAGACATATGCCCAGCGTACCGGGACACATTCGTAATCACTTTCGGCTCCGTGAGTAGTTTTGGGTTTCGCCGTAGTTCGTTGGAAAGAGATGACATGGCGTGATTGAAGCAGTACGATTCGAAGTACGCCTGGTGCTCTTGAAAGCCCGGAGGTACCTTGAGGAAGAGACCAAAGCCTGGGAACTCTTTACGATGAAGAATCTGATCGAGGAAAACGGCGATGACAACTTGTAACAGGCCGTCTACGATCGAGTTGGTTACCCTTATAGCCACAGGAGCTGGATTGTTAGGTGAAATTACTGTATTTAGACGGGCAGGCGACGGACCATGTTCTGATTTGTCAGAAGTGACAAGAATGAACGATGATGTGCGTCTAAAAGGTAATGCTTTTTGTGCGCTCGGACTCGGTGGAGGCTCAACCGTCGTTGTCCGCACAATAGGAGGTCGCATGTTTTCTGAAGAGATTTGTGGCCGTATGACAACGTCTTGGCCTTCGAAAGTGAGAGCTGAGCCACGGGACTGGAGCTCCGTCTCAGCAGAGACCTTGTCGGAAGTGACAATAACTGGATACAAGACGAACAAAAGCTCTTTAATGTAGTCAGAGTTGACCTCGAAGTCTCTAAAGCTGATGTACTTGAGATGAAGATCCGTGAGAAATCGAATGACGGTGTTGAGCACCTCGGCATCACCAGCAATTTGCATCACAGGTGTCTTCTCAGTCTCTGAGCAACGTTAGTAGGGGACGTGAGAAGTGCATACCCGAATGTGTCTTACCGCGAGAGTATCTGTCGGCAGTCAAAGACATCGACCTCTCCCTTCCCATCGTTCGTTCCGCACCAGTGCCATTGCTCGACTTGGGCGTCAATTCGGCATCCGGATCTGCGGAGTAGCCGTTCTGCACAATAGCTCGCAGTCCATGCTCGAGCATACCAGTCAAAATTGGGAACGTTTCCGGATACATGACCTGGAAGGATTTCCTGGAGAAAATATCTGCCAGAGTGAAATGATTGAAGTCTTCCTCGAAGTCGATGGTGACAGGATCAACTCCAAAGAGCAGCGCAAAACATATGGTCCATACCGCAGGGGTGTTCCACCACATTTTCAGCTTCTGCGCAAGCGTAACGAAACCTCCATTTTTCTCTCCAAATCGCCTGACGTACTGAGGCCCATGAATGATCAAGAGGTGAGCGAGAAGTTTCGCACTCATCAACACAATTCTAGGATCTGATTCATCGAGCAAGAACATCAGCCACTAGTGAGAATCAGTATTGGCAGTATTGGATGGCCTAGGTGTTTGATTGGAGGGACGTTACCTTGTTAGCGACAGTCTTCGCGAACTTTTTGATCGGCTCTAGACTCGTCGTGTCGCAGAGAAACTCGGTGTACATTTGCAATAGGCGAACTCCCACTTCATGACTTGACAAATCGTTCTGATTTGTTCGAGCAGGACTGTCTGATCGCCCGGCGAAGGAATCTGGTCTTGAACCAACGGGCAACTGATTGCTTGACTGTGGCTGACTATTGTTGTGAAAGCGTCCAATGCGCGAAGGGAAAGCTCGGCTGTCCTGCAAAGCGAATGTCACAAACAAAGCAATCGAGCGCAGGTTCTCTGCTGAAATGTTGCATCGGAGAAGGGTACTGAACGCCTCGAGGAAATCCGGAAATACGTCCTCACTGAACGTCTCTCCCTTTAGAGCATCGAGCATCCGCTTCACGACGCCTATGATTGTTAGCTGGTAATATCATATGGTGCCAAAGTACTCTACATACGCATACGAACAAGTCTCTTGGAGTTATATTGGTGGTTGATGCTATTCTCGGATGTAAAATGCATAAATTGACTGTAGTAAAGCTTTTGGGTCGCGATAGGCGTTTTTCTCCATGTGTCAAAATCGACAAGGAGTACTCGGTAGGCCAAGGGATTGATCAGCAGTGACTCCTCCGGCTTTTCCTCGTTATAGCCAACAAATCGCAGAATCATTCTGAGGGCCTCAAGCGCAAGCTCTTCGCGCTCATTTAGCCCAACAGGTCCTGCGTGAGCCCGCATCCTGGCAGAATCTACGAATATTGAGCTTTGGCCAAGCTTCTCGCGGAGAAGGCCAGCTAGGACCTGGTAACCGTCCCGTTCGACAGCTTCGCTATTCCTCCAACTGTTTTCTAAGATTTGGAAGAAGATCTGTGTTGCAAGGAGGACATCATCTTTACTACGAGCAAGTTCAACAAGTTTCAGTCCTAGCGCAGCAGAGCCCGCCAATTGCCAACACGCACTGTCAAGCGCTTGGGGAACGCAGACTACAGGCTCGCCGGTAAGAATGGCGACCCCATTGGGATGTGTTAGTGCGTCGTTGATTGATGGCACGGCGGCATTGAGAATGACTGCGTTCCCACCCGATCGGAGAATACGCTTCAGCATACGCGCTGCGTCTCGAGACAGCTTGCCAACCAAGCGAGACTCATCGACTTGGTTGTGATCCTCATTGTCGAGCACCATATCCGGTGAAAAGCTGAGCATTATGCGCGACTCGGCAAGGACATGACTTGCTTTCTGTTTCGTTGCAGACGCAATGTCTGACTGGTCTTCCTTCCCAGGATTGTCAAGCTCATTTCGGTGGCTCAAGGCCGCGGAATCTCGATATGTCTGAAAGGAGCCCAGCACATCTTGAAAGTTGCCACTGTAGCCATAACCAAGTCTGTGATGCACAGCTATAATTCCGTCATTCAACGGTTCATTGAAAAGATGGAAAGAGGCCAGTGACCACTTTGAGTCCAGCACATCGCGACCCAGACGTGGAGCCAAGTCCTGGGGTGTCCCCAAGAACGCTTGTATGGCCGAGTGCTTTGAGGTTTGTGAGGAAAGTGACGCGAAGCTATCGGTGCTACTGTTTGTAGGAGGCGCATTTGAAGGATACTGGACTTTCTGTCTTTCGCAGAGTTGCCCATTTACGTACAGCGTTGCGTAGCTCGTGTTGCCTATTTTGGGTCTCTTCTGAACAAGCGCAACATGGTACCATTCGTGCTCCTTGAATTTGACATTGCGGAAGCGCACACTAGGGGTCCTTGCTCTAACAGACGTTTGGAGAATGAACTGGCGAGCGTCTTTCTCGAGGTAGACCAGAATGAATGAAGTTTGAGTGGAGTCATAGGCACCAAATATGGTCGTGTGCACGTCTGCATCAAATTTGTCGATACGAATCCAGGCGCTGATGGTATAGCCACCATTTGGAGAGGAGGGAGGAAACGTATGTCCGAGTGTGGGCAACTCGATGGAACTATAACCATGTGTGGACAAGTCGAATTGAATGAAGTGTGGGGACGACTTTTGCAAAGCCCCCAGGAGAAATTGAGCTGCTTTTTTCGACGTGCTTGATTGTCGGAAGATGAATCTGGCGTCGTCTAAGCTAGTAGTTCCATAAGGAATCAATCGTGTAGACAAGCCTTCAAGTGCTACCAATACATCCGTAGACATATTTGTGGACCACGCTTGGTCATCAAATAACGAAGGCAAGATGGCGCTTAGAGCGCCGGAACCATGCATTCTTACACTGTTTCGAATGGAGGATTGTGCAACATGGTCCAGAGCTAGGATCAGAGCAGAAGCCAACATGGGCTGTTCTGCCTTCGCATTTCCAAAGTGCGCCTGTCCATTCTGCTCTTGAAAGGACTCGCTAGCCTCTCCGGTTATATCAGGCTCTTGTTCCTGTGCTTGTCCGCTGAGTCCAGGAAGCAAGTGTCTCCAGAAGTTGAGCATGATAGGCACGACTTCAGGGTTCCGCAGAACTTCCTTCCTGGTGAAGTACTTCTGGAGCCGCTCTCGTAACGCCTGAAGATGGCTCACATGGCCGTTGCTCTCTATACCATTTCGCTTCTCTGTTGTATCCTGCTCTGACACAGCCTGTTCTTCCCCTTTGGTCTCTTGATCAACCGCTTGCTCAATCTTGTCCAAATTTCGAAATATAGCACTGAAAGACTCTTCTTCGAGCGCAAAAGCTAGCAAAATTCCAAGAAGCTGCGCTGGGCCTTGATCGTCCACTGAGTGAGGGTATACAGCTCCACTTGAAGCAAGAAGTTCTGCCAATGCTTTCCACCCTCCATCTTTCACTCGTTTCGTAAAGAATCTCCGATTACCAGTATGATCACTCAAAGCTTCGGCAAGAACCTCCAAGTCTGCCTTGACTACCTCGAAGAAAGCAGCGCGTTCATCTCTTGAATTTTTGGTGGGATCGTGAAAGCCGGATAGAGATCTGAGAACCTGGAGAACAGTGTAAAACCCATCCACCCGCCTGAAATCGTCTCTTGCATGTCCCCGATCAGAATTATCGATCAAAAGCTGCCGTACCCGCCGGAGGTCATCGCATAGAAGCTGTAGCATGCCCACGCTGACAATCCCATGTCTTCGGGTCTCGCATGTCTCCGCGATAGTCCTAAAGATTCCTTGCAATTCTGTGGCGAGAGCCGAGTTCACAGTCTGTGACATGACCGAGACAGCTCTGTTCCGACTGGCCTGGCTGTGCATATTGAGCCTCTCTTGCTGATTGGGAGCTTCGGTTCGGTTCGCGGTGCGCGGTTCATGTCTCTTGAGCAGGGCGGGTTTCGCGGACCGCAGACTTGGACGGAGGATCACAGAGAGGTCCAGTCGTGGTTGTAGGTGACTCTTGAAGCTATCATTTAGCTCGTGTGGGCAATCGTTGTAAGTCTTTGATATGCGGGCAGAGCCAAGCGGCGCGCTCGAAATGGTAGAACTTGTCCAGGGTTCACAGTGAGGTTTACGAAACACGCAAGGCAGGCACAGGTCGGACTTGTGTTATGGATTGAGTAAAAAAACTTGAGGCGCGTGTCAAACAAGGGCGTCTGCATTTACATCAGGTACTTCAGATTCCACCGTCAGCAACTATTCACCAACAGTCGCGACGACTGCGGGTTTCCTAATCGGGTAGCGCCATGGAGTTCTATTTTTGGGATCATCTTGAAGTCGCGTTTTGCTTGAAGCCCCAATCATCGTCAAGAAATTTCACAATGTGCTACCTCCGGATATAGCGCTACCTTGGGTGCCAGCTTGTCTCCAGCTTCTATTCCTCGCGTGGTCTTTTTCGGTCTTGGTCATTCCTCTGCATTCCCGGCCTAAGCTATATGATCATCTCGCCAGAACCACTAAATCCTCCGGATCACCGAAGTCCCATTCGGAAGCATGACTGGCGACAGCTTAAACAGTGGCCAAAATGAGTTTCTAGTCTAACATGTTCACACACTTCAATGTGGAACGACCCACGTCCACGATCGGAATGCATCAAATCGAGTCGTGACTGAGAATCTCGAAAAGTCCTACAAGAAAGTCATCACCACTTATCAACGTTTGAAGTTATGATTCCGATTATAAGTGATTGTTAAAGGATAGAGAATTAACGACTTCGATGAGATGCTTGTCTATCATGTTCTTCGAGTTCCAGTCGTCTACCATGCCTAATTACCTGCCTGACAAAAATTGTATACGTGCTGTATTGATTTCTCTTGGTACTGAAATAGTTCCGAACAGAGATTCTAACTGATTGACAGATTTTGTAGGCCTATACTGTCTGCAGGTTGTTGCCCGAGGACACGCTTGCTTCTTGCTGGAGATGATGGCGCAGTTGGACAGGAATCGAGCTTTTATATTTCTTGGACAGAATGTGCCGTTGACCAGATAGAGGCTAGAGGATAGGATGCGAAGTCGGAGGGCTGAACGTGTTCGAGGAAAATGTGTCGTGCTCGTAGTTGTAGGAACGTAGGCCTGGGGACATGGTCGGGAGATGGTGAACGCATTTTCGTCTCGTAGACGGCAAGTAGAAGACGATACCTAATGGCGTTTGTCACCTCTGTTTATCTTATACGTTCAAGGAAGGAATTGAATTGGGCGAGGCTCGAGAAATCATGGACGTATCGCTGGTATTGACATGCTACCGCTACAACGAATGACGTGCTTTTTATTGTAGCAACACAATTTTGTGATCGAGGATTTCAACTTTCTGGAAAGATTGATTCTTGGATGGCCAGAAGCTTAGCGGAATCGATCTGAAATCTGAATTGATGATTGATTTGGCTTTGGAGGGACATGCCTGGCTGGATGTTGATGGCACGCGGGTTGTTTCCCGTCGCGACGCGATAGCTACAAGCAAAGTCCCGTCGAGTCAGTATCGCCGTCATTGTGGCTGAGGCTGTGCTCCCGGGTCTTCCAAGTTATTAGGACTCGTACGGTGAACACAGCGATCCTTAAGCTGGCGCTGAGAGGCAGTGATGGGCAAGTTCCAACCACTGCTGTGCGACGAGAGATCCAGTCCAGTGTAAGGGTGTTGAATGGCCACATGATTCCTATCTCCATGGCGATGGTCGGCTCATCCAAAGCCAATCATGGATTGTGGCTGGGTCTGGGGTGCAGCCTTGGATGGGGTGGAGTTGAACCATGAAACCGAGGGGGTCGTCTGCCAAGGGATCTTACGAGGCAGCACATGATTGAATAAACAGACTGCAGAGGCTCAATTATTTATGGTACGTAGACTCCAAGTCGAGGTTGATAACAATATATCTGGCAACAGTCCATTTCCAAATGACTCGGAATTTATCGAGGGCGAACTCATGCCATTTCAGGCTGCGATGTTGTTCCAGCAGAAGCACGGGACACGACTCTTATCGCCCGGATGATGCATTGGCGCTATGACCACTAAGCTCCCAGTCAGTACTTGAGCTCGCCTTCGCCTGTCGAGCTTCCTCCCTCACATTCCCCCACATCTTACTACCATCATGAAGTCAATCCTAGCCCTCCTCACCATCACAGCCACCGCGCTGGCTGCTGAAGCGCCTCTCTACGAGACCGCGAACGCAAGGCACATCCCGAATGCCTACATCGTGAAGCTCAAGGACCACGTAAAGCAGTCGGGTGCAGCTGCTCACCACTCATGGGGTACGTATTCTGTTTGCACATGTTCAACAAATCATCGATATCGATCATCTCCCAGCGATTTCCTTTTTTACATCGCCTGAAATGTATCGGTGTCGATCCCGGCTGTGAAGTGTCCATTTCATTAACAGGCTCCAGTGAACAACCTCCACGTTCAGACGGAGAGCCGCAAGCTAGAACTGAAGAAGCGTGGCATCGTTGACGATGCCTTTTCTGGCCTAAAACACACGTATAACATTGCGGGCAGCTTTTTGGGATACTCGGGTCACTTTGATGATGATGTGCTCGCTCAAATGCGCCAGCATCCTGATGTAAGTACCCTGTTTACCCACATAGAGCCATTTAAGCTTTCCAGAGACGATGGATCATGGCTAACAACACCAGGTCGAGTATATCGAGCGAGACCAAGAGGTTCACACCTTGGAAGACTCAGTAGAGACCGAGAAGAACGCCCCCTGGGGCCTGGCTCGTATTTCCCACCGCGATACCCTCTCCTTTGGCACATTCAACAAGTATCTATACTCAGCAGATGGCGGAGAGGGCGTAGATGTCTATGTCATCGATACTGGCACCAACGTCGAACACGTTGACTTCGAGGGCCGCGCCAAATGGGGCAAAACCATCCCAGCCAACGATGCTGATGAGGATGGCAATGGTCACGGCACTCATTGCTCTGGTACCGTTGCTGGCAAGAAATACGGTGTCGCCAAGAAGGCCAACGTTGTCGCCATTAAGGTGCTCCGCTCCAACGGCTCCGGGACCATGTCCGACGTCGTGAAAGGTGTAGAATTCGCTGCCGAGTCACACAGCTCCAAGGCCGCCGAGGCAAAGGATGGCAAGCACAAGGGTTTCAAGGGCTCTGCCGCCAACATGTCTCTCGGTGGTGGCAAGTCTCCAACTCTCGATATGGCCGTTAACGCCGCCGTCGATGCTGGTATCCACTTTGCCGTCGCTGCCGGTAATGACAATGCCGATTCTTGCAACTACTCTCCAGCTGCTGCTGAGAACGCTGTCACCGTCGGTGCTTCAACTCTTGCTGACGAGCGTGCTTATTTCTCCAACTTCGGCAAGTGCAACGACATCTTTGCCCCAGGTCTGAACATCCAGTCTACCTGGATTGGCAGCAAATACGCCATCAATACCATCTCTGGTACTTCCATGGCCTCTCCCCACATTGCCGGTCTTTTGGCCTATCTCTTGTCTCTTCAGCCATCCAAGGACTCGGCCTACGCTGTTGGCGAGCTGACCCCTAAGAAGCTCAAGGCCAACCTCATCGCCATCGGTACCACAGACACATTGACTGATGTGCCCAGCAACACCAAGAACGTAAGTTCCCCACTTCCCAACCTTTTCCTCATTCAACCGAGATCGATATGGACAAGGTTCTGGCAAGATGATCTTGGATCGTTCTCAGAAACTCGACGATATCTATATCTAATCCATTTCTTGCATCTGCCCTAAGCATACTGACTCAGCAATAGATCTTGGCTTGGAACGGTGGAGGTGTCTCAAACTATTCCTCAATCATAGCTCAGGGCGGCTACAAAGTCAAAGACGTCAAAGAGGAGCCTGAATTCAAGATTCTTCTCAAGGGGGCTGGAAAGAAGGCTAGCAAGATGGCTACCAAGATCGAGAAGCTCGCTGAACACATCGAGTCGATGGTAGAGGATGAGCTCAAGCAGTTCTTGGCTGACGTTGAGTAAACAATCGGATGTGGGGATTCACGAGAATATCCAATACCAGAGCGTGCGTTTCATTTTGTCTTCGGGAGACTTTTCACAATTGCTGTTATTATGGGATGCATTTCATTGGCCGGCGCAGTGTGTAGCTAGCATCGGATGTTGGCTTCTTTCTTGGTCACAGAATGGAAACTCGTATTTATTGAACACGTTCACATCCAGATCTGCGGTGAAACTTCTGGTTAATTGAGAGCGGTAAAGTTTGACTAGAAAGTTGGAAGTCACTGTATTGATCCGTGATTGAGGGAGCGGGATGATTGTACTGGGGAATTGATCCATGCATGTGAAACGCCTCATTGACTCAACGCCTACGACGCGACATCTGGAGAAGTAAACTCTTCATCCGAACACACTCGACAGCTTCACCAGACTGCCCAAATCGCGTGCCTGTGAGGCGACTGCGAGTTTGAGGTCGCCTCTGAACTCTTCTTGGACAGCAAATGCAGCCACTTCCTGAAGTATGGGCCAATTGCTCAACGACGGGCTTCTGAAGAACCACAGCAATGCATCTCCTTTCCAAAAGAATGGTCGATCGCAATACCTGGAACGTCGAGAAATGCCCATCTATGTCTACGCGTCACAAAGAGCCACTGCCACTGCCATCCAATGTCTTCATGTGCTGGTCCAGCTCGACTGCCATCGAACCACCACCAATCCCCCCCCGTGGCCATTTCCACTCAGCAAGGCCGATGTAGGCGCTGCCAGAACAGAACATGCCTTGCTCCTGCTCACTGTATGGAACTCTGTGGAGCTCTTTCAGCAAAGAGCAGCGTGGCCACGAGGATCTCATCCCTTCCTCCAAGTAGGTCACAACAAAGACTGCAACAACCGTCAGCAGCATCTCTTTTCTCGTATGCTTCCCGACCAGCTTCTGTCTACTTCACTTGAGCTTGGACAATCATCTACAGGTATCTGATCAATAGCCTCATCCGGACCCTTGAACGACGCTGGCATGCTCTCGAGGCCCCATTCCAATGTCGCCAACCAACTCAGGCGGACAAAGTCCAGTTCAACTGTCATCCAGCGTCGATCCTCAGCCTCGTCTCTCATCGACCCAGTCGCTGCTAAACAGCACGCAATTGTGGCTGCGACTCTCGCCTACGAAAGAGCCCACGGCAAAGAAAACCACGGTGCCAGCTGTGTTGAGCAGCCCGTCAAAGTTGCACGCCGCCGCAGCAATCGAGCTCGACGATCTGAAGGCGAAGGCAGCCATTTCGATGCCAGCCGAACGACTCCTCGACGACAAACGAGCAAAAGGCTATCCAACGCTTCGTATGTCCAAAACGACAACGTACGGGCGCGGCGCGGCGCCATGAGCTCAACAGACAACGTTAGCCAGCCCAATGGCCATGTCAGGGCATACAGTGAGCTGAAAGACGACACGTCAAGATACATGGATCAATCCAGGGCAGGAAGCTCAGCGACTCCTAATCAGCAGATACGGAGGTCGAAGTCAATGTACAATACGTCTGGTCATGCCAGGGCAACAACGATTGACTCCATCTCTTTTGCACGCACACCACGCCAGACTTCGATATCGCACACCGACGAGACGGTGTCCAGCATTCACGAACTCGACGAACCGATTACCGAGGTTATTCCACCAGTACCTCCTATTACATTATCACAGACTGCTATCTATAACGTAGATGACAAACTTCAGAAGGCCCGAGACCAGCACTTTCAAGACTTGCACAAGAAGAAGATTCGACAACGCGCATCTTTTATACTCACACCTTTCAAGAAGCGTAATGAGAGCACATCATTGTCTAGCAACGGTGTCACTTACGACAATGATCCGCCACTTCCTGTTATGCCGAGGCCGAAGGAAGAAAGGAAATTCAGCGACGAGTTGAAGTCAAGTGGATCTTTGAGGAACAAGATCCGAAAAGTATTCCGCCGAAGCTCAACCACACCGCTCGTCTTGCCTGCCCAGCATGTCGAAGCATGTCGAGCTCACTATGGCGACGAGCTTACCAACCAGTTGGAACCACCGTCGGAACAGTTCCCGCTGCCAAAGGCCATCAACAGAACATCAATAAGCTCTGCTGGCAATTCACGTGCAGCGAGCCCTGTGCGCAGCATCCAGACGAACGAATCGCGATCACGAGTCACAAGCTGGGCTGACTCGACAGTCGCTGGAACGGTAAACAGTCGAGACGGCAAGGCTTTAGCTGTCATTCATGAAGATGCACCTCAACCTGCCCAATCGACTCGCAGCCGGAAATTCTCTTCGTTTGGGATCTTCCGCAGATCGCGTAAGAGTAGTGCAGTCTCAGTACCTGACATTGCCCGACCTACGCCTACAGAATTTGAGACTGCAAAGGATGACCCATTCCACGATTCGGCCGTGGTTTCTCAACCATTCCAGGCAGGTCTGCGGAGATCAGGCACATTGTACGACACTCTTCCGTCTCAGGCTCGACGAATTTCTGACCACTCATCAAGGGCCAGCTTCTCAATCAAACCGACGATCCGCTCCGTTCCGTCAGACTCCGGTGGCAACTTATCGTCTCGTTCGTGCTCATCGCGACTTGCACACACAAGCACCAATCACTTGATACACCATGATGACGCCAGCTCAGAGGAAGAAAGCACACTTGACTTGACGGTGAAGAGGCTACGCAATCGATTGCAGAAGTCACGCAAAGAGGAGCCCCCCAAGCCGACCGCCGACCAGATTGCCTCTCGTATGGAGAAGTCGAACCAAAGATGGAAGCAGCCTTTAGAATCTGGACGATCTATGTTCTATCCTCGTTCTTCACAGGGTGTGTCTCCAGACCGCCTCATGCGAGCATCTGAACAACTTGGATGTTCGCCCATATCGAACGCATCTACTCCTAAAACTGTCCCAGAGCCTGTTCAAGAGCCTCCTGCTGTCACACGATCGATGGGTGTCTTGTCTCCAAGTATCTACTCGCAAAATACCAACTCTTCACCCACTCGCTTGCCGAACGATAGCGCTGTCTCTCTTGAGCCCTCAAATCGCCATGCTGTTGTTGTGGGAACCGCAGTCATCAATCCAAGCCAGCTTGCTGGAAAGTACTCCATTGGTTCAGAGGCAAAAGGTATAATACCTCGATTGGCAAAGACGAGCAGAGATTGGAAAGCCTGGTTATCCAAGGAAGTCGAGGAATTGGAAGTACAGTCAACGGGGAATTTCACATTGAGTTCCGAATACATTGAAGCCCCTTCCAGCAGTGGACACCGACGCGAACACGCCCAAGTTGTGGATGGAGAGGACGTTACCATTGGTACCGGAATCGATCTCAGCAGTTCGATTCCTATACCCTCCATTGAGCCTCTACCGATACCTCGTCCACTGCAGCAGTGGTCAAGAAATGTGTCGGAAGAGCCACCTTCGAGTCGTCAATTAAGCCAACCACCAAGCCTACCTTCGAGTCGACCGCGACTTGAGCGCCCGCGATTACTTGACAGGCCGTCAAGCCGAATGAACGAGCGCTTTCCTTTCATCGAAACAGGGCGGCCACCGTCAAGGTCATCACGAAGATCGTCACGAAAATCCACTCCACCCAAGGAGCTACCTCCGCCTCTCGTGAAGAAGGAGAACACCAATTCGTCATCCATGCTGGCAGTCCCGGTCCCACAGCCACGTCGCCCACCACTCCGTAAGCCCACGTCCATCAGCTCATTCCAAAGAAGCACTTCCAGTCTTGCCCAGTACACCACGAACACAGCTGCCTCGGCTAGCAGCACTTCGATTAATCAGATTCATCGTTCTACTTCACATATTCCTAGACCGTCTGCATCTTCCCTTTCTGGCATTGGAGCCAATAAAGCCGTCATTAGCACCGGTAACTTGCATAACCGCTCTACATCGGCCTTGAGTTCGACAAGACCTGCGCTTCCAAAAGCGGTGACTGCGCCGCCACATGCTCTGGCCGGACCAAATTTCGACACCGATCCCACTCTCGCTGCCATCTTCAAGGGACCTTACCGTGAGAACTCTGTTTCGCCTGCCCGTCCCCGGGCTCTCGCCGTTCGCAAAGCACCGAGTCATTCTCAACTGCTCCGACAACAGTCTACGCCTCACATGGCACGTGAGAGTTCATCGACAATGCCGAGAGAGGGCTCGTCGCTTAGAAGGGCGGAGAGCTCGTCTATTCTGAGGGATGGACAGATTTCGGCTATGTTGAGGGCGCAGAGTTCGATGAGTATGAAGGAGAATTGTTCCCCGGCTAGAAGTTTGAGTGTGCGGGAGGATAGTGTGGCTAGTACGCCTACTAGGGGCCAGATTCTTGCACAGAGGTTTTTGGAGGAGAGGAGATTTGGTGGCGGCTCAAGACAATCGATGGGAAGGGGGGAGAGTTCCCCGGCTAGTCCGAGGTTTATTTGAGTATTGTACTTTTTTTGGTGTTTCTTAATTGGGGGAAGGAAGGTGCGACGGTTTTGTGATTCTACAGATTTTCCTGCAGCGCTGGCTTGGATGCTCCGCGTTTGTTGGGGATTTGAGGAGTTGTGCGTCGGCTGGGCTTTTTGATTGAGTTTTAGGCGTGGTGCTTTTTTTAAGAGGCTATACATAGCTTTATTGGAAAGTAATGGATGCATTTTTCCATTATCTTCTAGCACTCATTGGTAGTACCCGCGCGACGGGGATGAATGTGGCAAGGTGACAATCCCTCGTGTCGTAGGCGAGAGGAGCAAGGGTCAACTTTCTTCTTGCCGAAGGGAGTTACAAGAATGAATAGTCCAACGATGGTTGGTTTGACGAGATGAAGAGACCTACAAGAGATGGTCGCAATCTGATGACGGAAGCTAAACAATACGATGTGAAATATCAGAGAACGCAATCAAGAATCATCCTCAACTCGTGTCTCTCAATCAACGCCTTCGTCTTCCAATATCCGTCTCCACCCTCTCCTCTCGATACCTCTATCGCCCTTGGGAGTAATACCAACAACAAAAGTCTCCCACCGAGCATCTGCTCCACCCCCAACAACGACTAGCCTGTTATCATCGATCCAAGCAATCTTGCCCTTGGGCGGTCTACCCCCGGGCCACCAGGCACTCGGTCTCACTGCCTCGGAAGCACGGATGGTACTTGTGGATTTGATGGAGCTGTGACTACTCGCTGTTGTTGTTGTGTGGGATGTAATTCTTTCTTCGGTTCTTGAGATTTTGGGGTTGTTTGTGTTCGTGTTTGTGTTTGTGCTGTTGTTATCGCGTTTGAAGAAGGAGATTGGTTCGTTGCCCATTTCGAAGGGACATTTGCAGGTTGAGTAGGTGTCTGTTGCTAGTTTTGGGGTGAAGGCTGAGGGTATGTAGGAAGTGAATGCTGTGTATCGTTGACCGGGGGCGTAGCCTTGCAGGTCTGAAGGGTGGATCATTTCTGGGGATGAGCTTTTGTCGGAGTGGAATGATGGACGGCGGAGAGAGGGCTGTGGTTGTTGGCGTGCGAGGTCGTTCCAGTTTGGTTCTGCGCCACGGTTTGAGGACGAGGGGGTGAAGCTGAAGTCGCTTGGGGTGAGGGAAGTGCGGTCTGAAGGTGAGGTGCCGACTTTCTTCTTTCCGGCGCTGCTGCCCATGGACGGTGAGACCCCGTAGGATGGAGAGCTTGGGGAACCGCTTGCCTGTGACATGCCGGAGAGTGGTCTGCGTCTTGAGGGAACGGTGACTGGTTTCGAGGATGAATGTCTCTTGGTCTTGTCGTCCTTCTTCTCGATTTGGAATATCTCGAAGATATGGAGGGTTGATTTGTCTGATGTCATTGCCATTAGAGCTCCCGAAGGCGAGAAGGAGATTGAGAAAATAGCCGAATGATCGACACCTCGTCGGAATTCGAAAAGACGAGCTTCTCTCGCAGTTGACCAGACGCGAATAAGAGTGCCAGTATCGCTGGCTGTGGCGACCATCGTCTCATCTTTGTTCAAAGCAAGAGCTCGAAGTGGTGATTTGTGAGCAGGAAGAATGCTCACTCTTCTGGTGGCAAGGTCTACAACTTGGACCTGGCCTTTTGTCCGACCTGGAAAGGCAAGCTTTGTCTCTCCCAAGCAACAGAGACCGAATGGATTCGGCGCTGTTTCGTAAATGGCAATTCTAGATCCATGGTCGTTGTTCTCTGAGTCGGGTTCGAGCCTGTACAGTATGACTCCGCGTTCAAAGACAACGACGTAACGAGATTTGCTGAAACATGCTCGTATTGGAGTGTTGTTGTACTCGATTTTGAAAGGTTCTGATTTTGAGCTGTCGTCCCACAGCACAAATTTGTTGGGTGGATAGTGTGGACATATCCCACCTCCGATGAGGCCGACTAGACGAGACTTGGATAGCACAGCTGCAAACGATATCGAGCCTTGGAGTTCTATCGATGTCGTTAGCTAAATCTACACGTGCACAATAAATATATCTTCTTTTTTCCTTCTAGAAACTGGATGTTCTTAACAGCAGAGGATGTTCAGAGGCAGATCGATAAGTACCCTAATCTAGACTGATGAGGATCTGACGGTATCGCCGTGCTTGGATATTGGAGCTCAGACCGTACCTCGATCATAAGTCAGTCTCCCAGTTGCAGTATCGTATATCTTGAATCCAGTATCCGTGCCGACTGTGAAGGCACTATCATCCTCGTTGAATTCGATTCCAAGAGCGATGGCTGGCGCTTCAGTGTAGAATGGAGCCCGGATGTCCATCTCGTTCTCGTTGAAGAGGCTGATTGCGGCAAAGAGCCTCAAACTACGATGTTTCTAGGCGTCTCTATCCCAGCAGATAGTGGAGTATCGGGAGGTGTACTGATAAAGGGAGGATATGGATGTCCTGTCCCGAGGTGGTGAGGTCTATGTCCTGTGACTTGTGTACTGTGGTAGAGCAAGACACTATTAGAACAGACGGAGGCGCGGGGGAAATGCAAGGCAGCCCTTCCAAGTTTGAGCGACTTTAGTTCAGCCTCTCACGATCATCTACACGGGATGGCGCAGGTTATTGTTCATTCTCCGTTCGGCCTAGCTGCTTGAGCCAAAGTACAACGGCGCTTTCAGGGATGGATGAGTTACCGTGGTTCTATTGATCTCCAAGCTTAATTTCGACTGCTCAGCAGTAGGTTACCCACTCCTCAACAACACACCACATTCCAAAGCACACATTATTCTTACCATGTCTTTCCAGGCCAGAGAGGTGCAGAACAGAAGTGCGGTGAGTGCAATCGATTTCCTTACACGTGATTCTGAATCCCAGTTTTCTTTGTCCAACGCTGCTTCCCCTGGTCTTGGCGCCCCTTTCAACTTTGGTGTTCACCACCACCAAAAGTCGAAGTGACCACGCATTCCAAACAAGCGCACCTCCAACAACATCCAAACATTGCCCACGCAAACAACCTCCATTCCGTTCTCCCGCCTCCCCGTCATCAAGTGCAAAGCCCGGCACACTGTTTGCGCGTTGTCCCCGACTCCCAGCACAGCACAAGAGGCAAGCCGATTCGCCGTCCCTGACAACATGTCGTCTGCTTCAATCAATGCCGTATGAAAGCATCCTTGCCATCCTGTGCCACCAATTTGGCTGCTGACGATACAATTGCTGATAGCTTGGCAAGATCCGCCGAAAGAAGAATGTCAAGAAGGGAATCCAGTTCTGCTTGATGGTCTGCGGCGCCTCGGGCACTGGTGAGTGAACCTTCCATCCCCACAACCGCCTCGCAGAAGACTTGCTGACCCTATCATGCGTTGCAGGCCGAACCACCTTCGTAAACACCCTATGCGGCAAGAAAGTCCTCGCACACAAGGATTCAGATGAGCCGACCACTGCCCATCTCGAGGAGGGTGTGAAGATCAAGCCAATCACTGTTGGTACGGCGCATTGTTCTACATACACTCACTCTGAGCCAATTTGACAATCAATTAGAACTGGACGAGGAAGGAACCCGCATCTCGCTCACCATTGTCGATACTCCCGGTTTTGGCGACCAAATCGAGAACGAGGAAAGGTAAGAGCGCATACATCTGGGCACAACAACGGCACGGATGATACTAAATTAAGATAGCTTCTCTGAGATCGTTGGATACTTGGAGCGACAATACGACGACATTCTAGCCGAGGAATCGCGTATCAAGCGTAACCCACGCTTCAGAGATAACCGCGTACACGTACTGCTCTACTTCATTACGCCAACCGGACATAGGTGAGTGGGAAGCAGGAACAAAGGCATGCGCGCCTGTGCTGATTGTATGATACCAGTCTCCGCCAACTCGACATTGAACTCATGAAGCGTTTATCGCCACGTGTCAACGTCATTCCTGTGATAGGAAAAGCTGATGCGCTCACACCCGCCGAACTGGCGGAGTCCAAGAAGCTTGTCATGGAGGACATTGAGCACTACCGCATTCCTGTGTACAATTTCCCCTACGACATCGAAGAGGACGATGAGGACACAGTTGAGGAGAATGCCGAGCTTCGTGGCTTGATGCCATTCGCCATCGTGGGTTCAGAGGATGTTGTTGAAATCAATGGCAAGGCGGTTCGCGCCAGACAATATCCATGGGGTGTGGTGGAGGTCGACAACCCAAGACATTCGGACTTTTTGGCGGTCCGAAGCGCTCTCTTGCACAGCCATCTTGCTGATCTCAAGGAAATCACACACGACTTCTTGTACGAGAATTACCGTACCGAGAAACTTTCCAAGAGTGTGGAGGGTGGTTCTGCAGGGTAGGTTTATGAAACAGACGAGGCGAAAGACAAACGCTAACCCCTGCATGCAGTGATGCCTCAATGAATCCGGAAGACCTCGCCTCACAATCCGTCAGACTAAAGGAGGAGCAGCTTCGTCGGGAGGAGGAGAAGCTGCGCGAAATTGAAGTCAAGGTGCAGCGAGAAATCAACGAGAAGCGACAAGAACTCTTGGCGCGCGAAAGCCAGCTCAAGGAGATTGAAGCCCGAATGCACCGCGAGCAGAGCACTCAGCTACACGAGGATACGGAGGAGGTGTAGGGATGCGGCACACAACATGACCACCCACAGACATGTACCGTCTCCCGTTGGGAGATTTTGTTGGATGGATTGTAGCGGGGATGTGCAGCGACCTAGCTGGAACATGCATCTAATAGCAAGGAGGCAGCGAATGGATTTTTGGGGTTGTCAGTCAAAGCTCTCAGTACGGGTGAAACTGATTTTGGTGTTTCGCTGCTCTGCCTTCAGGGTGGAGTGGGGCTGGGCTGGACAAAACGTTTCTTACTCTGCCTTGATCACAAGTTTCTTCAGGTTCTCTTAAAGTGTGTATGTACAGGTTTGACACCAAGGCATTCAACGATGATTTGTGTGTTATCGAATAGTAGTAGTTAGAAGACTTTTTAATTCGACGATGCATTTGCACAGGCCGATGGAAGGAGAAGTGGTGATGCACGAAGATATGGTGCCGCCGTTGAGGTACTAGGAGACGGGGGGGGTTGTACACAGGAACACATGTAGGGAGGTAGGTGGTAGGGAGCCGTGCTCTCCGAAGACAATGAAACCTAAGGTTGTAATGGACCCGACATGCAGGTCTTGTTGAATGACACAGACGGGCCCGTTTGATTGGTAACTATTTGTGGCCAAGTCGAAGGGAAATCAGGACAGCCGCAGCATGCGCAAGCTAAAGATATGGAGCAATGGACTCTGGAGCAATGGAGAGGTCAACGGAGGAGTAGCATATTGGAACTCGTCAGACCCATAATAGGTCGTGCAACGACGATCCGGTCCATTGCTGCCGCAGGACTTTACTCCACACCTTGATACATGCATGCATAGATGCACATGACCCTACAGTAGTAGTAGATAATTCTTTTCTTTTGAAAAATATGCAAGCGCTTTTCGCGATGGCGGTAGAACTAGCCCCCTTGTGTGGATCTTCATCCTCATCCTTACTCATCCCATGGGGAATTTTCTTTCATGTGAAGAATGCATACATACTTACCTTGTACTGGAAGCATGTAGTGGGAGCTGCACAGTCGATGAAACTTCAGCTGTCATTGAGAATGACTTGCAGTAGTACGGTACGGTATCTACGTACCTCTCGTACGATGTGAGTATGTAGCTGCATCGTCGGCGGGAGATGTGGCGGACGATCCGGACGATTTGATATTATTTTTCTTTGTATTCTTTTGGTAGTAGTTCTGGCATGTCCCATCACTCATTTTCTTACTCACTCGCTGCTGCTGTTGCTGCTGCAGGGTACATTTTTATGCTTTTCGCCATGTGCGTTGAGTGGTATCGAGGTCGCTTCCGCCGGGGTTTTTGTGTATGTAGTGGCTTCTTTGACTTTTTTCTTACTGCACCTCCCCTCGTAATTATCTTGGAAGGAATCGCGGGGATGCGAGAGGGACTGGAAATCCTCTTTTCTCTCTCTCGCACTCTGTATGCGGAGCTTGACACGATGGCCGATTTGGTAACACCCGACGCACTTCGCGGCTGGCTGCAGCATGCTGGGCTCGGAGCTAGTTCCTTCGAACGATACCTTCGCTAAGACATGGGTGGGCTGTAGGTAAGGTAGGTTGAACGTTGACGAGATGGTTTTTCAGCTGCTGGAGAGTCTCATGGACTGTCAGTGATGGCTGCGACTTGATTACATTTCCAATCATTATTCCTTGGTCTTATAATAACAAGCGCAATAACAATCTCACCGGTCCATACTTTGCCATTATTTGCTATATATACCATCAGCTGATTCGCAATTGCTGCGGCATAGCCTGTCAGGAGAGACAGAGATGCGTTAGTAAGACTACCCATATAACTCCTAGTTCCACCGAACCGTGGTACCCTCAAACATGTCGAGGATCCTAGTAGAAGTTCGACTGCGATGGAACTAGGCAGGGGATGGACGAATTATCGACCATCTGGCGACCTGCTCCTAGCACTATAATACGGAGGTTAATCAACGGTGATATAATACGGAGGTTAATCAACAGTGAAGGGCTACGGGTATACTCCTACTACCATCTCTGCTGGCAGTGCTTGGGCGGCTGTTGCGGTTACCGGGCTATTGTGTCTCTCCAGGCCCAAGAACCTCGACCTCGACCTCGACAGCTGAGAAGGAGCAGAGCAACGACAAGATCGCAAACCGGATCTTGTTCCGCCAGGGCTGCATCATCTCACGTCAAGCAACAAACAACGTCTCTCGCTCGCCCGTTGAGGAGGCACAAGTGGAGACGCTTCAGGGAACAATATCTGCGGCTGTTGCGCTTCTCATTCGATGGAGCTAAAGCAGGACACTTAGATTGAAGCTAACCTTGGTGTAGCACCAACAATAGACGGCGTCATTTCGTTCAAAGGATTGCATTGGTTTAAGGCCCCTCGAGGCTAGGAGACATACCGGTGGCAACGGTGGACAACCAGCGCGCGTCCTCTCTACCTTCCTCCACCAGCCAAGTCGGGGCGGGGGAATCCTCCCGGAGGCTTTTCGATAATTCCTATGTGTCTTAGGGATGCCAATGTCGGTAAGGACCGACAATTTGGTTCTACTTACGACACATCTATGCCCTTTAAGAAATGCCATGGTCAAGGCTATGTTTGAATTGGACCGGTGACCTTTCCATCTTTTTATTTCCATCCAAAACCCATTACTATTGTCTGCAGTACTCCATGTCCAGTCTTTTGATCCCATAACTCCTGTCACTCTCGTCGTCCGACCTGTCTGGAACAGCGTTGTGTATCTTTTTCTAATGGCGCCACAACCCTCCACTCCGCCGCCAAAGGTATGTGAACGCTTGAGGACGGAGTAGCAACACCATCACTTACTAAACTCTCCTTCTAGGTGGCGACCGTCCTTGGGGTAAGACGTTATCCTTCCGTTGCAAGAGTAAAACTAATCTTGTGCCGTGTAACAGGCGATTGGAACATGTATGTTTGATGCCCAACAAGGACCACATGATGTTGGCTAATGACAAGGCAGTGTTTGTACAACCCTTGGTCACATCAACGTTGATCAAAACTAACTAGCCACCACTAGTTGCTGGTGTGTGCAGGTACAGTTCAACCTCACGATCCTTGTCTCTTCACACACTAACACATAGTCCAGATAATACCACAGTACGCTAGTGTTCTGGCGACAACGAGAATTTGACTGATAAGTTTCAGAATATACAAAAATTGGCGGCGACATAGTACGGAAGGCGTGCCAGGATGGATGGTCTTCTCGTGGGCTATTGGTATGCTCATGATTAAATTTTGGCGATCGCTGGCTATAGCTAACTTTCACGCAGCAATGGTTCCATTCGGGGCCTATGTTACTATCCAGGTGAGATCTCGGAGTACACAAATCCACCGCCATGAGACTTATCGACCGCTTAGAACCTGAACATGGCAATCAAAGTGCAGCCACAGCTCTTCTGTTCGCTATGCCTCATCTGCTGGGGCCAAACATTATATTATGCAAAGTGAAGCTTTCCATCATGAAATATTAGTAGAACGGGACTAAACTCATCGCCAATCACAGAAGATATAAACCTTGGCAAGCAGCCCTCACCATCCTCGGAACAGGCGCCGCCTTCGCCTCCATCCAATTAATACTAGTCTTCACCCTACGTGTAAACATCCACCTTGCCTTGCTCCCCAAGACCCCCGAAAACTTACAAAAACTCTTTACAGATCCCCTACGCCAAAGACATCAACTGGCCCATAACCACCCTCGGCATCACCGGCGCCATCCTAATCAACCTCGGTCTCATCGCCCCCTTTATAGAGGCCTACAAACGCGACTGGCGCATCATAGGCGTCTCCTTCCGCTTTCTCAGCATCGACTTCGCCGGCGCCGTCTTCTCCCTCTTATCGCTCTGTTTCCAGGATACCCTTGATAAAGAGGCGGCGGGAAGTTATATCGCCGTCATGGTGTTGGAAACGGGGATTTGTCTTGTTCAGTGTTCGTGGGTTGTGAGGAATTGGGGGACTTTGAGGGAGGCGTGGGGGAAAGGGGTTAGTTTTGATGAGTTTGTTGCTGTGGGGCGCTGTGAGGTTGGTGGGAAGGTGGAGGGTTTTGGGGAGAGGAGGAGGGAGGGGGGACCGAGGGATTGGAGTTTTGCGGGGGTTTTTGCGGCGTTGAATCGGCGGCATGGGGATTGTTTGATGGATGCTGAGATGGATGCTGGGAAGGGGGCGAAGCTCGTCACGACCTCCTCTGCGACTTGTTCGGATGAGAGTTTGGTCTTTCAGAGGCCTGATCCTATTTTCACGCCTAGTGATCCGCCGAGGAGAAGTGGAAAGGATTTCCATCACGAATCGGCGCCCATGGCCAATGACGAAAAGCTATCGAGACTGGACAGGGACGCCAAAAACGAGCACGACATACGAAACAAAAAGGGAAAGGATTTTGAAAAACAAACGGGTAGCAAAACCCCAAAGACCTCTCCATCCCGCGCCTCAGACTCGTCATCTCGATGTAGTCCTGACATCAACGATGGAGAGAAAGGAAGGCGTTTGCAAAAAGAAGAAGAAGAAGAAGAAGAAGAAAAGAGATGATGACATTAGTTAGTTATCATTCAAAAAGCGGGTTTTTTAGATTTGGGCGTTGTAAAATGGGATTTTATTTGTTTACCTATACTACTTATTATCTTTACTATTGCCCACACCTTTACTATTGCTAATACCTTTACTATTGCTAATACCTATACTATTGCCCATACCTTTACTATTGCCCATACCTTTACTATTGCCCATACCTTTACTATTATACCAAGTACCAAATCCCAAATCCCGACTCCCAACCTCCTAAAAGCTCGACATTTTTCCTAGGAAGGGAAAAAATAACAGCGGGGAGGAAGTAAAGGGGGGAGGCTAGTATAGGCTAGTATAGGTAAGTAAGTAAGTAAGTAAGTAGGTAGGTATATTTTTTTTTTTAAACAATAGTAGACAATGGATAACGAAGAAAAATATTCTTGGAACGGTAATAATTTTGTTTTAGGTAAGGAGGGTGAGATGTATATTATAGTTTTGGTAAGAGTATTGATTTATTGATTCCGCTTTAGTTCCGCTTCCTCTTTTTTTTTTTCTTTTTTCTTTTTTCTTTGTTCATCTTGGATATTTTTCGATGTTTTTCGTGGACTTTCTGTTGGTGTGGGGGTTTTGGTTGGTATGGGGGTTATTCTTGAGGGGTTTGGTGGTTTGATGTTTTGNGGGGGGGGGGTATGTATATATATAAATACGAAGGTGGCTGATGGAAAGGTTGAATGGGTTGACTGGGAGGGAATTGGAACAGGAAGAGCATTGGAACAGGGCGGGAATTGGAATAGGTATGGTCTATACCTACTATGAACCTTGATACCATCTAGATCTAAGATCCAGTCCAAGTCTCTATCCCAACCAATAGTTCGACAGCACCAGACAGAGACAGATCATAACAAACTCATGCCAACCTCCCCCTCCTTCCCCTTCGCAATCAAATTCCTCCTCAACCCAGCTAACAACCCATCATCCACGCCACAGACCTCGCGAACATAGCCCTCTACACCGCCCCACTTCTCATCAACCATTGCAAGCATAGCCCGCATACTCTCCGCCTTTGCACTTGTCATCCTCTCCGCTGCTTGCCTCCCGGCCTCCCCTTCAAAAGCCCCCGATCGCATTATGCGCTCCACCATCGCCTTTCTCCGTCCACCCAACCCCGTTTCTGTCAGGGCGTATTCGCTGCAGACTTGGTCGACGGCTACGCCTAGTAATCTTAGGATTATGGCTGTGATGACGCCTGTGCGGTCTTTGCCGGCGGTGCAGTGGATTAGTATGCCTGTTGGTGGGTTTGTCGGGGAGGAAAGGTGTGTCAGGATTGTGTTGTAGGAGGGGCCGCCGTGGAGGAGAATTTCGGTATAGGCGCGCGTGAAGCCTGTGGATGTGTTTTCGGAGCCATAGTCGCGGAAGCGGAGGGCGATGGATTCCGGGCTGTAGTCTTCTGTTTTGAAAACGGGGGTCCAGTGGCGGTGGATCTGTTGGAATCGCAAAAGGAGAGATTAGCTCTTACCCAGTAATTTCCAAAAGACCTGATTTGTGAAGGTAGAGAGGTGATGTGAAGATGTGAATCAAGGGAAAAGGGAGGGTGAAAATATTACCTTTCCACCACCACCCTCCTCATTGAACTTGCGAATCCTCGCCTCCCACTCAATCAACGCATCACCCTGCCGTTCAAACTCAGGTTCACTTCTCAAATCAAAAATATGCGTGATCCCCAATTCGCCATTCAGGAACGCCAATTCCTCGTCGGTTACGAAAGTGGGATCAGCGGCTCTATACAAGATCCCCCTCTTCACACGCAATTTGTCTCCAGATCCGGGATTGGGTACGGGAAGACCACCTGCGTCGCGCAGGTTCGCGAGGGAGGGTGTGTAGATGAAGGGTGGTGGGAGGCGGGGTAATGGTGTTTCTTCATCTTCTCCCGCTTCAGCGACGGTATCTTCGTTGTCGTGGGAAGACATGGTTGGTGATTATTGCAGGAGAGGAGGGTCGAAGCAGCAGGACTCGGAGGGAAGAGAGTAATAATAGAGTTGGCTATGTGGTGTACACATGTCGAGTACTTACTTTGGGGCTCTGCAGACCAGACAGTATGTACAAAGTAGATTACCGGGTAAGATATATGGAAACAACGGAGTTTAGGTATATGCTCTGCTGGGGGAGGGAAGGCTTAGCCGAGGGATGGGGTGGGGATGGATGACTTTGATAGGTTGGTTTGCCGCTTTTTGGGCTGCGATCGGCGCGGGAGGCGTTGGTGCGAGGGGGCCCTTTTTTGAATGCATGACGTCATTGCATTTTCAGATATTTGCAATTACTGTGTATTATTGCCCGCCCCGGGTTGTAGGAGCCTTGGGGTTGGGAATGATGAAATGGTGGAGAGAATGCGGATACGAGGCGTGTACTATGTTTATCTCGGGTTTAGCTCGTACCTTTGTCCTTTTTTGGGTCGATTGAGAAGGAGCCTGAGAGACACGAGACGGGAAGCGTTGAAGGTAGATTTCAAATATTGTTAGTGGAAATTTTGGAGAAACGATCGGCTATGCATTTCCAGATCCATTTATCTATACGTGTAGGAGGAAATTGAGAACATCAACAATCCTAAGGACATTACTTCGAGCTCTTTCAAAGCTGTGAAATCATCAGGCCAAATATAGTATGACATACAGACTGTCATACTCAAAGATGCTGCGGAGAGAAGTTGTACAAGTTGGGGAATCCGAGATTTGAGCATGGCTGTTGATTTTCGGATGGCATACTAGTAATTGTCATCTGAAAGCGTAATTGACACCCGGTATTGATATGTTCGATGTCAGTCCTGTTACACATGTTCTGTAAACATCATGATATGAAAAATGTTGTTTTTCAGCAGAAGCTCAGGTAATTTTATAATGATGATATCGATGAGGATAGTAAAACACTTCATACTAATCGGGCTGGAAATTGTTCAGTCATGGCTTCATTCAGATGAGTCGTTGAACCGGAACCTGTGGGCCAAACAGCACATATCCGGCCTAGCTTTTCGTTAAGGTAGCTGAGGTTTTGTTTGTTTTTGTGTGAGAGTCAGCCCGACAAACTTCATAATCAATTCCATGTCCAGAGGAGGGAGACGGTCTGGACTTGGCAGCGAAGATTCGACGATAACTTTCTTTTGTCAATCAACATGTATTGCTTCGCCCTTTCTAGGGAATCGCTAAATATATATGTACAGGTCGAGCTTTCAGTAGATACAGTACAATTGACATACCAGCATGAGTTGCTAAGAGGATATCATCCCAAACGCCCGAACAAACAGAGTGATCTCCCTGATTTTCTATGCAAATAAACATTAGCCGCCTGTTGTGGCGTGCGTATTGTAGCAAGATCCAAACTTTTACGCGGCCAAAATGAGCCCGCTGTCCTCGCTGTGCAGGAATTTCGATCCACCAGAAGATGCAACCTTCATCAAACTAGTTCTCAGCCGGTATGTTCCGGGAGACCGTATAACAAGATTGGGAAAAGAAACGTATCCAAGGATGTCGGGAGAGTTGAGCGTGAGGGTCGCATGGTCCGGGACATGGATCGTGTCTGCGAGTTTCGTTCCGGTCAGAATTCCGGGTGATGCGTGGTCAACATCGCCGTCCTCGTAGAGCTGGAGAAGTGAGACGACAACAAAATAGTGATGCAGATTTTGGTTTGATACTGCAGCGCTGGATCCGCGTCGTACAGTGCGCACCTGCAGTGTCACGGCAGGGCTAATGGATGAACCCACTCGGACTTCATTTGGAGGACGAACAACGAAGTCGAGACCGAATCCGTGAGCTTCGCTGGCAGATCTTCCGGGACGCGGTCTCATTCGTCGACGAGATATGTTTGCATCGTTGGGCCTCGAGTTCAATTGAGTAAAGTGGGTACGGCGTGCTACGTCTGTCATTGAAAAGGTGTTTTGGGATTTTGTAGATGTGTGATTGCAATGTGCTTCAGCGATACGTTTGAATCGTCTTGGTGGAGTGACAGAAGACTGGAGAGATAATGGAATCTGGCGAGTGTTTGGATCTGGTTTTGAGATGGTCTTTCGTTGTGATTGACGATTGCCTCTATTTCGTTCTCTGCCTCCCGGCATGAGATGGCATCGACAGCCTGCTTGATGGTTAGCACATGCTTGAAAAGTTTGAAGAACGCTGACGAGCCTCCAGGTCCGTGAAGAGAGATTGAATTCGCTACCGACATGGCAAACATTCAACAGCCATGTTGGATGAGGTAACGGAGAGAGCAATTGGTTTGTTCAACGGCTGACGACACTGTTCCGGCCGGGCTCTCTTCCTAAGATATCGACACCATGGGTATAAGAGAGCCAGCTAATATTAGCCACGCGTCCTGGATATCATGGACAGCACAGTCGTATTCTCCCGGCTTCATTTCGTCGGTGGGCGACCCGAAGAGCTGACACCTCGCTAGGGATATTTTAATCACAATGGAGCAGTTGCTGCCCTTCCGCTGGCTGGTGCGTCGCTGTACATGGGTAAAGAGCAAGGTCTAGCCAAGATGGTGCTCTCATCCTGGTAGTGATCGCGAACCACTTGTCCAACTCGAGGCATGAGCCCAGCAACGGCATCGGATAGTATCGGGCCAGAGAGGCCTTGTCGAGGCACAGCTCGTTGAACGGGGGTTTGTGAAGCTTCGGGCAATGCTGAATAATGGTGTGAAGGATGGATTGGGAACAGAAGCTGTTTCTCTGCAAAGGTTCCTGGCTGACGCTTGGGGACCAGGTTCGAGCAAGGACCATGACACGGGAGGGATTACGACAAGATGGTGCGTGCTGAGGTGGAAGATTGCATTGAGATTATCATTTACTCACCTCAATATATCGATGAATCTGGATAGTAATACAGCTGCACGACGAGACTTGCCGACTCGGCAGCAAGTTGGAGTCTCGATGTTGCGAGATGCCGATGAGGGGAAACGACAACGACCTTCTCTGCTCGGCCGGGTCTGGTCTGCCCTAAGTTGGACTCGTCTGGATTTGACCTTAACAGCGTTATGGGATTGGTTGTGGAGGTGGTGGGGCATGCGCTTCTATTTCGAGGTCAGTACTGTGGCTAATCTCACAATACCGCGAGCAAGACTTCATCAAAATCTAAATCACCTCGTTCAAGGGAGTCTAACGCCGATTACTGACGGAGTATTTGTTGAAGGGAGCTGATCTGGCAAGAGATTGGGACCGATGGGAGATGTGGATATGCCTCCAGTCCACACTGATCCTCAAAGGGCTTTATACACCATTCGGCTGCCTCAACATCTCATCCGCCTCTTTGTTCTCGGAGAGACGGGGCCAGGATGTCCCAAAAGGATCTCTGGCGCAGACAGTTGATTTCTTCCATGCCGGACTATCGACTGGTCACTAATGCTCTCCAGAGATGCTGCCTTCTTGGCCCAATCAACGCGCTTGGCTTAAGTGGCTGTTTGTAGTGAGGTTCTTGAAAAGAAATACAGCCACGCCGGCCATTCAAAACTCCCAAAGGCGAAGTGGAGTGGCTTCGGATCAAGGCCAGGGCTGACATCTGGGACGCCAATACCCAGCATCCATGGGAGAGGTACATGCAAGCTTGCGGTTTCGTCTACTGAATTTACACAATATACGCCCAGAAGTCGGGAAACCCAATGCCTTGGATTACACGGCGAAGCCTTTCATCTGCAGCCAACCGTCAAAGATTGTGCGACAGTACGTGCCACTTTGAGGATCTTGCTCTGGCACCTTAGCCATGGAACCGGTTCACGCCTTGTCAAGTGGAAGAGAACTCCATGGCTACACGACTGGAGCACCCAACTCATTCCGTGTCTCCTGTCTAGGAATCGTGTAACACACAGCTGTCATTTCCTGTCATTTTCTGACAAAGGCTCCTTGCGGATGTGACTCCTGGGGCAACCACCGACACAGCAACCTGAGGTCGTGCCCGATCCTGCCCATTAGCTCGATCTCGTCGGTGATATTTGGGCCTGACGCATGTGTGGGAATCGATCAAGGCTGAGTGAAGATTGACAGGCTAGTGGTCACGTCTCTGCGCGTGGCTGAACATAATAACACTCAATATGCTTTCCATCACGCGATTGACCTCGCAAAGAAGACAACAATGAGACGGCTTTACATACATTCTTGCCCTTGGAGAGAGTTGCATAATTGCTGCGATGCCATAGACCTCACTGATCTGTTCGTGGAACCATAAACACATCAAAACCATTCACCAATCATATGTGCGGAGGCCTTGGTGATTGACCAATGTCACATAGAGACAAAGCCGCACCACGACCTCGCGAAAGTAATGCACGCTCAGTCAATACAGATACTGTTGGCTTGTCTATTCCATCGGCGTAGAGGGCTCGCCGCACGCGCCGCTTCAGTGGAAATCGCCTTGCGTAATACTCTTCGTAGGCCGTCTCGAATCTGATGCCATTGTCGCCATTTCTAGACCATTGCTGTCCGTGGGCTGACCGAAGAGGGGAGCCATTCTTACTCCAGTCTAGCCGAAGCTTCCTCTCTGGACCCCAAAGAACCTCACACCACATCGCCCTGTCAAGGCTCCGCAGACATAGCTCATCCAGTCGATCCGAAACATTCCGCAAAGCGCCTACCTGCAGGATCTGCTTTGCCTTCCGAGCGTCATCGTACTTGGGCTGTCCAACACGCCGCACACGGTTCGATATCGATCGTGAACACAACGCGCCCAAGATCCGTATCACGATGAGGTACGTCCATTGATCTGGAGATTGACCTCGTTTCTCAGGACCACCAAAAATAGTCGGATCTGTTTCTTCCGTTTCTCAAAACGTGCAAGCGAGCATGAAATGTAGCAGACCCAAAGAACCGGTCTTGTGGTGCACACCTTCTGATAGGGCAGGAAGATTTTGCAGCAAATGTGCCACTCAATACGCAAAAGACATCACCATATACCTTGGCTACATCAAAGAAAGAAAAATGTAGTGTGCTTGCCTTTTGAGTACCACACGAGTTGACGCAAAGACCGAACCAAACGAAGGGTCAACCGATTTTTAGCCTTTCGCCGAAGAGCATTAACCAAGTTGAAGTCCCGAGTTGCGACCTGGACGGTCGAGTGGCTTGATACAGTGTACCTTGCTGTGGTTCTCGTACTCACCTCGCCCCTCAAAGGCTGGATCTGTGATGTCACCCTTCGATTGACGAGACATGGTTTTACAATGGGCAAGAAGCCGAAAAAATCGAAAACACCAAGTGAACTACTAGGATAGACGCCAGAAAGTGGTCGAAAGAAACGTCACAAGCATCACATCTGCTGGTAGGGAACATTTACTGGTACTGCTGGCTTCCTTTCTGGTCTATGCGTGGGCAAAAAGGCTGCGAATTGCTGGACTCATCATCTTCAAGTCCCTTACGCCTCTTCCCAATAGCACGAGCTTCCTTTGCCGCGGTATCCAGCTCCCCTTATTGACCGGCCAACTACTTTATGATGTTCTCTTACCTCTCTTCCATCTACATTTCAAGAAAAGAAGCCATGAGAGGGACAGCGTCGAAGAGGAACAACGTCCCGCAGCCAGCCCACAACCAAAATCGCTAACTGTATCTACACTCTGTTGTAAAAGTCGCTAGGTCGACAACTTCCCCGGAACAAAAGACTAGCGCTGCGTATATGAGGTCATCAATGCAGATACAGTTTTTGTAATCTCCTGCGAGTTGCATTAGTGCACCGCCAACTGTCAAAAGTTTGCTAAGTGGCATTTCTAGGGGACAAACGAATATCCACATTAAAGCCTCCAACAGCAGACTGGATCGATTATTGTTAGTGACTGGACTGACGTCAATCAGCTACGCAAGATCATGTACGCCCCAGCCATTGATGTTAGCCGGGGGTGAGAGTTCGTTGACTAGCTAAGTCAAGATCGAAGTAAGACTTCTAGCTATTTGAAGAATACAATACAACAGGAGATTGACGACATCGATCTGGAGCACACGTTGTAGGACCTCAAAGTACGCACTTGCATTGCTCCCTCATGACTATCACGATACGTAAGATTGGCATGAAGGATCTGAGAAGAGAAGTATATTTTGGAATCTCTTGGATCTATTTAGAGACGTCCGACCTACCAGCCCGGCAAAATTCGCCAATGGTCCAAACAAACCCAAAGAGATTGCTCTCCATGTATTGCAACATTCTAACCATAATTGATACGAAACTCGCCATGTCCACACTATCGCCCAGGAGAAAAAAAATCCTACCCCTCAGTCATCACTAACAGGAGTAACCATCGTCGCCTCAACATAAGCAGCCACCACTTCCGCCGATTTATCCATCATATCCCTCAACGCCTCCTCAGCCGTCCTAAAAACATCCAATCCCCTCGTCATCTGAAGTACTATTCGACACACATTTCTATCCCCCTCCACCTTGATCCGCGAGTAATGTTGCACAACGGCCGCCTGAACGTGATGGGCGTCGATGACGCTTACGACCACTCTGTATATGTAAAGGCTTTCGTGTCCGCGAAGGGGGACCCTGGTGATCCCGACGCTTATTTCTTCGGGTGTGTAGGTTGATGCGATGCTGTAGTTTGCTTTTTTTGTTTTTTTGGATTAGCTTTTATTTTCCTTTGGGGTTCTTATCACTATTTGGGGTAGGTGAGGAATGTTGATTTTGTGTACTTTTTATTTGGGAGACGTAGAAGCTGGAGGCTAGATCTTGTGCTGTCATTTTTGAGAAAAATCCGAGCTGAGGCTTTGGGGGATGGGGATGGGAAGAATGAGGTTGTTGAGATGGTGAAAGGGGGGGTTGTGTGGTTTTGTATTGTGGGAGATTGGAGATATTTTGATCTTGATCTTGTTGTTGTACTCTTGATTGATCGGGTCTGATTGCTATCTAAACTGTATGGAACTTGCTATTTTGTGAGATTTACTACGAAGCCTGGCTGAATGGCAATCCAATGACCCCCGAAGAAATGGTTGCTATCGCCGGAGATCATCTTTGGTTTGTCACAGGGGTAAAGCAAGTGGAATCTTCAAATATAACAGGTATCCAGAAGTTCGTGATGAGATTTTCTCACCAGCTCAGATCCATAGACCTAAGAACTAAAGTGGCACAGCGGCTTCGTGTATCGGTTTATTACCTTTCGAAACGACTGCATTATGAATTAACAATTTCAATTAAGTATCGATATCTGAAAATTCATGGTAGTTTAAATCTCTTAAAGCTCGCTAGAAACTTATTAGTATCGATTGCAAGCTGGTAGACTATAGATATAAGCAGAATGATTGTAATTCCTGGAGGCGAGGGATACAAAAACCGCGAACCCAATATGGTGGTGCTGATGAGGCTTAAGGCTCGATATAAGGCTGAAAAGAGTCTAGTCGGAAAGAGGCTAGTTAGATTTGCATGCGGTACTCGAGCTCAAGTGCGATTTCTCGAACTTTTCAACCAACACCACCACGCGCCGACCATCTCATCAAGCCGCCCATTTTGTCTTTCATAATAGGGATTGACTATGGAGTCCTTCAGCGGCAGCCAGTCCCCATAACGACGCTGGGATTATCCTTCGCAGGCTACTAATGAGATTATGTCTTCACCGTGGCTTCATCAGTATTCTGCCCCTGTACCTGTCGCGGTCTCGGAGTTACCAATGGCTCTGTGATGCTTCAAGTGTAGATGAATGTCTGGTAATGACATTTTGAGAACTCGCCACATTCTTATCGCTACTGATATCACACTGAGCAATCGATCTCCGATTGAGAGGGTTCTTTTTATTCAGGTTTGATCAAAGGACAGAGGATTAACATTATCGTAGTGTCTCCGGCGCCTTTACCTTTCTTCAATGCCGTTCTCGACAACCTCACTTGAAGCCCCTGCCTCTTACGCGACGGAGAGTGATCCAGGGCCATGATACTCCCCGAACATTTAGCTACCTATAATGAAAGCTTACCTACCTGTACTGAAAGCCACTCGATCAACAACAGTCAACTACGCTATCGATCGCACGTCTGCCAAAATATTGAACAAACCCCTTCTGAATCTCACAGCAAAGCATACACTGTATACGTTGATATGTGTTGGGATAAGGCCATGGCGGCGCTTGAGAATTTGGCATAGTTTTTGTCAGGAGAAGACGGCATGAAAAGGCTGACATGGGCAGGACTTGCAGTTTGGTCAAGTCCTACGCTGCGGGTCCTTCTGCATCGAGTTGTAGCCCATCACACATACGGACGGAACGGATAAGATCGGGGGCCTTAGGGCCAACAAAGTGCTTATACTGAGCACAAAGCTGTTTCTTCAGTACTCCGGATTCGTACTTGCTGAGGTTCGAACCTACTAAGCTCACCCCTTAACAAAGGACTCTAGCTAAAAGACGGTTCTTGCAGTAGAAAGTGGTACATATAGATTCGCTTGTCATTCTCCATTACTGCCCACGTTTCCACAAGCTATCTTTCCATTGCGCTCCACAGGAAAGAAGGCCACAACTATGCCCACTGCCCCCATTTCCAACCACTCTCGAACTGGCATTGGAAAAAATCCAGAGCCAGTCGCTTCTGACAGGCAAAACGCTATCCTCGAACTTCTCCCTGCAGAAATCTTGAAGAATATAGCGGGTCGCCTATCGCGCGATGACCTGCGTTGCTTCCATCTTGGAGGACCTATCCTTCGAAATGGCTCCAGGGACGAATTCAGAGACAGCTTCCGCGAAATTTCGGTTTATCTGCACCAAGCCATTTCTTTAAAGCGTCTTAATGAAGTCGCAAACGATAGCATTTTTGGCCCCAGAGTGAGGACGTTGAGACTCGTCATTGCGCATTTTCTGAGTAAGGAAGAGGAGAAACGGATGAAAGTACCATGGATAGATAATATACGTTCAGGCCGCTTCAAGAATCCAGAGGTGTACAACGTGGAAGATCAATATCGTTGGAATAATGCACGAGATCGAGGTTATCTTACAATGCAGCCGACATCAACAAGGGAGAGCAACCATCAACAACTGACGAATGCCATTTCCAAACTGCCCGGTCTCATAGAGGTATGGATCTGCAATATCGACGACAAAACCACAGCTGAGGACTATACTCGTGGACTGGGAATCAATACCCTTTCGAAGACATGTAGTACCAAACCCTTGACTGATTTTCCGGAGGTAGCGACCCGACAATACGACTATGATTGGAACTCTACCAATAGAGCTTCAATCACGTCACTCTTTTGTTTGCTCCCGAAAACCTCCGTCAAGATTCAAACATTGAACATAGGTCCCGGTACCTTTTCGAACTGGAATTTCACAGACGATATTGAAGGAACAGATTTCAAGGAAGCTCTCAGCGACCTTCGTCTTCTCGTCTTCCGTGATCTTCACCATGAAAGTTTTCGATTCACGTCAACTTTGCACAGGCCAGGCCCAACCTCACTTTTGCACGAAATTCTTAATGCTAGTTGCAAGAGTCTGGAAACATTGACCGTGGAAGAAAATGTGCTGCACCGTTCCGCCCAATCGGTGCATTTCAATTCAGAAGTAGAAGAATGCTTCGCCAGCCTTCAGCTACCAGAATTGAAGAGATTGTCGATCCTGGACTATGAGTGCCTTTGCGTAGGAAACATCTTCCACTTCCTGAAGACGCCACACGACCAACCTGAGAGTGCTGGAATTAGAGGGATACTCACCGAACGAAAGAGAATATGAATGGCATGACTTGTTCTCGTTTCTGGGGAACAAGATGGAGCTGAGGAGGTTTTCGTTCAAGAATGTGCAGACCTGCGAGGAGCGTTGGAAAGGAGGGGATCGCTTCTCTTTCAGCTCACCCGACCATGAAGAAGACGTCGCAGTTCTCAAAAACTTGCTGCATGTTGAGGCAGCACGTCGGCTGGGCCATATTTCTGGAGAACTGGAAGATGACTCCGACGGGGTTTGATTGGAATGGTGCTGAGAGACATGACCCCAAGTTTGTGTTACCTGATACTCGAAGCATTCTGGTACCTTGAGCTCAGGATCGTTATTGGTTGATTTCTAGCAACTTGGATCTTGAACGTTGCTAGGAATTTAGCGACGTCGATATTCTATCCCAAGAAGAGATTTAATGTTAGAGGTCATTCAATAGTCGTTTCAATGAAGGTACGGTAGAACAAAGGAAGATGGCAGTTTTCATGGTAGCAACTAGGACTGCCTACTAATAAACTCCATATTTTTCCCCATAAAACATCCAATTTCATGATCTTATTCTCACACGACTACCCTGCAGGCTCTCCTGGCTGGTACCCTTCAGTAAACTTTTCATCCACCATCCTCATAGTCATAAGTAGCAAACTCTGCATCGCTTCATCAACACTATCAAAAGGCTTCGTCTCAAAGAACACCACGCTGCAACGCTCAGCCGATTTCGACGCTCGCAAGCGAATTCTATCCAAATGCGATCTCTCCGCGAAATGACGACTGGTTTCTTCCAAAATGCCGGCTCTATATTTCAGAACTTGCGAGCTTGGATCTTCATAAATGCATCGCATAGTAATTTTTGGTTTGTAGTTCCAAGTTAGGACGGAGAGGTTGCCTGTTCAGTGTTAAGGAGGGATCTCTGGGTGGGGAATTGTGGTACGTACTTTCAACTTGGGAGACGCAGTAATCTAGACTGAGGCCGTTTGGGAAGATGCGGGTGAGCTTGGTGGTCATTTTTGATGTTTTTGTCGGCTGTCGCTCGGTTGGTTATTTGTAATGCTGGAAGCGAATGAAGGACATCTTCAATAGTTATATACCGCACGAGAGTATCCATTTAGACAGCCTTCAATTGCTAGATTGGCTTGATCTCGCCATTGAGGAGCTTTGCGATTGTGGTTAACAAAGACGCCGCCAAAAGCCTGACGACAGCACAAAAAGGAATGACTTTATTTGTATAGGGAAACGTTGATCGCTGAATTGTTGGTGGGTTTTGTTTGTTCAGTGCGAGTCACATACGGCTTTTACGCGCAATACTGACATTTTTTGTTACCCCCAGCGACGGCTGCGAGGCTGCATTGTTTTTCGTGGTATGTACACAGCTATCAGACCCTTTTGGGTTAGTCTTATACGAGATACCCCTAAGCGCCAATCAGGAGGCGGAGTACCCGCCTATCAACCTCGGTAACCAACCGGGGCTCAGCCTCATCAGCCTAGACAAGTTAGTCACTTACGAGCTCTCTTAGGACATGTTTGGACAACATTGGACCACGGAATGCATTCGTTGTTCGCCAATGGAGAGGCTGGTTGTTTTGACTTCGGGAAGTGAGATTCAAGCATTCAAGGCTTACCCGCTTGCTGCTTGTCACTGCCTGGGGTTTTCCCAAGCCTCACGGTTGCGCATTCTTGCAGTTGATAACTTGTCAGCAGCTCTGAACACGGGTTGTTGGATAAATTTTGCCAACTAAAGCAGGTCCGACATGGTGGCTGAGTGCTGTCTCGTAAATATCTAACCGCTTCGGGACGGATATATTTCGAGGCTCAATGTCAGAACTGCGAACGGGAGGGAGTATATATCCCAAGCAAGAGTCGAAGATGGTGAAGAATCTCATATCAGATCATCCCATCACTCTCGCACAATCTACAGTCACAAGATTCTCGGTTCTTTGCGCCTCCTTCCCAGCTTTACGTTTCGATATTCTTTCTGTTCGATTAGACGGTCAATATGTCTAGCCACTGCCCTCTACAAAGCGCCAAAAATTGCACCTTAGAAACATGTCCCATGAGTTGCGCTCAGGTGGACTACCTGCCCACACTTGCTGGCAACGCCATCTATGCTACCGCATTTGGCCTACTCTTGATCGCGCAGCTCGGGCTCGGGATAAGATACAAAACTTGGGGATTCATGGTCGGCATGGTCTTCGGCCTCTTTCTCGAAATCGTTGGATATGCCGGCAGAATTATGCTACACAATAACCCATTTGAGTTCAACAATTTCATCATGTAAGAACTTGTCCCTTCCCCTTAGTTTTCAGTCCATTTCAGATGAAAGTATGGAGTTCTGACAATTCTGGCAGTTATCTTGTCACCCTGACTATCGGCCCTGCTTTCCTTACCGGTGCCCTCTACCTCTGCCTCTCCCGCATAATCGTCGTCTACGGTCAGCAAATTTCCCGCTTCAGTCCACGCACCTACGCAATCATCTTCATGGCGAGCGATTTCATCTCGCTTGTTCTTCAGGGTGCTGGTGGCGGACTGGCAGCCACAGCTAATGACAAAGCCGGCAGCGATACTGGCAGGGGCATCATGATCGCTGGTGTCACGTTCCAAGTCATCTCGCTGCTCATTTTCATGGGATTCTGGTTGGAATTCGTATATCGCCTGTCAAGAACGAACGAGAGTGCCAAAGACGTCCGCTTCATCGAGCTCAGAGACACGAAAAAGTTCAAATGGTTCCAGTATGCGCTCGGCGCGGCTGTTGTGCTCATTTCCGTCCGTTCAGTATATCGTGTTGCGGAGCTGCAGCAGGGTTTCAATGGACCAATCGCCAATGACGAGGTATCTTTTATGATTTTGGAGGGACCCATGATATTTCTGGCGGTACTTGCAATGACAATCTTGCACCCTGGCATTCAGTTTGGCGGGCAATGGAGCAGCGCTGCATGGTCGGTTGGACAATCCCGAAAGTCTGCTTACGCCACGGTCAGCTCGTCTATGGAACACACGAGTTTGCAAGAGAACTATAAACCTTGAAATATTAGCGTCCGATTGGACGAATGAGTTTAGATCTCGAGAGTGGATCTTGGGCGTGCCGACTATTTAGAGTGAGATATCTTGATTGGGGAATTATAGAGACATAATACATCGCATTACTTACGAAACACTAGGACCAGATACGTGCTGCATCATAACTTGAGATACTCCTTGATTTCCTGATATTCTCCCGATAGTCCCCACGGCTTAGTCCGGAAAACGACTTCAAGTGTACCTGGACAAGCGGGGCTTGGCACGATGCTGTGGGGAAATATGTGAACATCAGCTGACGTCTCACCAAATCTATACCTCCGTGATTCATCGTCAGGCAGATGGAGGCCATGCAATCTCGAACTCTCGTCTGGCAATCCCTGACTATTGAGACACTGTTCTTCTAGCTCAATCACTCTTTTGGCAGTCGTATATGCGTGATGAGCATTCCATAGTCCTTCCCGCCGAGGCGCCATTGGTAGCATTTCCAGCGCACGTCTCCGTATCTTGGGATGACGACATTTCAGCGCGGTATAGAATAACGGCCCCAGAATATTTATGACAAAAGACATTGGTTGAGGTGTTGCCATTCGGCCTTCCTTGTTCCGTGTAACCTGTTCAGCGTGATGCACAAGCTCTTCGAATTCAGCATGGTAAGAGTCTGTGGCCGATTCTCCAATTGTGGTGCAGACTCGTATCCAAATATACACAACCTTATATTGCATTAGAAGTAGGTCAAGCGCCTCTCGATTCGGCGGGTTATCGGCAGAATGTACTCGTCCCAAGAGTTCGTGTAGCTGTAAGCAGAATAAGTTAGTTAATACTTCCCCTTTATAGTGTGAAATTTGGTCTCAAGATCAATATGCCCACGCAGGAATAAGCACAGCGATTCAAGGCGATCTTCAGAGAGAATAACGTACTTGTTCGTGCCACGCATCCAGCCTAATTTGCAATTTGGTTTGATTAATGATGTCCTGGAAGTCGGCTTGCAGCATAGCTGCTTTCGGACTGACCTCACGAATGAATCTGATGCAGGTATCTGAGATTTCGAAGAGCTGTCGTCGAGAATCGGCAAGGCTTTCCGGAGGAGAGTCTATCCTGGCCGTCGTCGGATACAATTGGGGAGTTGTTCTGCCAGCAAGAGTACAGAGTATGTTTAAACGTGAGAACATGGGAACAATATGGTTTTCGATATTTGTGAGATCATTGGATGAGAAATTGGACCTTCGATCTGAGACTCCATCGCTGTCACGAACTTGTGTAGCTAAAATCTTGAATCCGTTCTGAATGTGAAGCATAGAGGACTCAGTGTTGCCTTTAAGAAATTCGAAGCACGTAAATAACAGGCAGCAAACCAAAGGTACTAAGCTCGAGTTGGGGTTCACCTGAATCCGAACCGATAGACTCTTGATTGCTTTGTTCCACTCGAGTTGGGCCTCGGGGTTGGCGTTAACATAGCCTGCCGGATCATGTAAAGATAATTCGACGTCTCTGTAACAGAAACTGACGGCTGACACGGCATGTCGAATTGATGGTTCGGAATGCGATAGTTGCAACACAAGTTTGCTCCAAAATCCCGAGTCTGAATTCAGCTGGCCGTCTAGCATGCTCGAAAGATTTCGTTGGAAGAATTCGAGGCCGCGATCGTTCACGAAAAGAACCGGTGGGAGTTGCGTAGGAGGAAGATATATCGTGATCAAGTTCCGAGTTGGGGTTGTTCGTGCAATGCTGTACTCACATTTGCGGCCTCCTACGGCACAGCGTCGACATTGCGGGGTCGCTTCATCGCATTTGACTCGACGAGCCTTGCAAGTGGTGCATCCAGTGCGAACTCTCGATGTACTCTCTCGAGTTCTCTTCGGTGCGAGATCCAGTCCAGGGGTCATATTGTAGGGTGTATGGTGTTACTCAAATAGTAAGCTCATCACTCGGGGATGAGGGAACATATGAGTGGGAGACATTGGGCAACAGGAGTTGATAATGATGACTACACGGGTTGGTTGTTGTTTGCGAGCGGGTGAACCCCCTGGAGAGAGAGTCAGCACTAGCACACCGAGGTCATCTATCACGTGGATAAGACTCGGACCAGACATTTTATATCTAAATATACAGATTTGACTGTTGTTCGGGAAATACCTGTTGTTTGGTACGTCATTTGTAGCTACTTATCAAAATTGGATTTTGTTTCGAATGATATCTATAAGAAAGTCGAACATCTACCAACTTTTCGGATACGCCTTGATTAACTATCAGGTCCTTCCGTCTAAATCAGATATCCTTCAAAGTAAAATCTAGACTCAATTATCCTAAACTTAGTAACTCTAACCTCTAACCAAGACTACCGATCTCCTTTGCTCTACCACGACTTGGAGCGTACAAAGGCGTTATAACTAGCATCCAAAGCCAAAGCCAAACTCGGTGCAAGGCTTTTATGCCTAATACTTAGAGTGGAATACCCTTTCATTGATAACTTGTCCCAAATCGGCCACTCTCTTCCTCCATCAGATCCCATGCTCTTGCTTCGGACCAATTTCAGCTCGCAGAAAACATCGCCCTATTAAGTTGGGAATACACACTTACCACTACCTGAAACGCACAGTCACGATTGTTTAATGTTTCAGCCTCCTGATTTCCGTAGCCAAGCATGAAAATGGCCAGTTCCAAAAGACCCTCAAATTATGAAACAGTTCCAATAACTTATGAGGCCTATTAAAATCTCCCACAAATACACGCCTGCTTTCGGCTTTGAACAATTCAGCTTGGAGTGATTACCAATGAAGCAAAAAGCATTGTGTAGAAAATAATGAAAAGATTACCAGGCTTCTGTGATGAAAAAAATCGGCTCAGTGTAGCTGCGAAAAATACCAACTTCAACGCCAATTCTCTCCATCCTACGCATCGAACCTCCTAACCTTCCCCAACGGTTTCCTCAACGCCATCGGAGCAGGCGTCTCCCCAGCACACATCGCATCAACCAAACTAGTACTAACGGCATTCTGCGTTAAACTTCCCGGCACAGGATTTGCCGCCCTGAAATAATTCCCCGCAATCGGTCTCGGATTTACCTTGGCTGCCTTCAAGAATCCCATGATGTCAAAGCCCACCCTCATCATTTTACTCCTGCTCGGATCGTTCGGATCTGTCAGGATGTTCCGGTAGCAAGTCGGGACAGAGAAATTTCTTGGTTGCGCGAAGAGTACTTGAACGTAGCGGTGTGGTGGGCCAGGAGGAGGGCCGGGACCGAAGTAAGAGGCTTGTCCGTCAGGAGCATTGGCTGGGAAACTTTGGTCGGTTATACTGTTTTCCTTTGGGGCTTTGAGGAGGCGGAATGTTTGGGGGGAGCCGAGGGAGGCGGCGGCGATAGCTTTTTCTGGCGGGACTGCGGAAGGGATGGCTGGTGGTAGTAAGGCGCCTATTGTTGATGTTGGTGGTGCTCCTGGTGGTACTATTGGAGGGATGGCGGGCGGGGCTGGCACTGGCGCTTGTACTGCTGCTTGTTCCATTATGAGATCGGGTTGAAACCAGTGTAGTACTGTTGTTGCGACATCGTTCTGAATAACATCGATGTCGATCATGAAAACCATGAATCTCCGGTCCGGAACCATCTCCCCGTTGGGTCCAACCAGCATCGCGGACGGAATCGTGACGATCGGCTCGGTTGCTACTTCTATTGTTGCTGTTAGCACTGACTAAGTGGTGATTCGCGGGAGGCGACTCACGATCAAGGCCTCCCACAGCACTCCCAGGCGGATCAATATTGACTGATCTGAACTGCACACCCAACTTCACCAAAGTGCCAGGCATGAAATCCATCGGCGTCTGCGCAAAGACATTATGATTGGAAAGTATCAACGCCACCAGGGCCGCTCTCGGAAAGGAAATCATTACAAAATTATGACGAGACGAAAAGAGAGAGTGAGAGGAAAGGACTTTTCTTTAGAGCAGCAGTATGTGGAAGCCTGTTAATTAGAAATATTGATTTGAAGCCTTGAAGACAGCTGTGAATAGATATGTAGACGCCAGACACGGATGGTAAGTGCTGATCTATGCCGGGAGACCTGAAACGAGAATCCGACATCTGGATGTCGCGGCGAAAAGAAAACACCACAAAGCCGACCGTGGAAAAGGAATTTTTAGAAACAAATATTTGCTTCGGGGGAACATCGATGGTTGGCTTCGTGGCCATTCCTGGTCGACAAACTTTCAGCCAGTACAGAGATGGAACTTGAAACGTCATGTGACTATTCGACCACAGCGGTGTTGGTGATCGAATCGCTCTCAGGCCAGATATCAGAACCTCAAACGCTGATGTAGGTAGAAAAAAGAGAGTAGAGCGAGTTTTGAAGGTCAATAAGAAATACTCGGCTGGGCCGTCTTTACACTGTCCACCATATCACGCTCACCAATTTTCCCAGATCGCATCTGGCAGCACGGTTCTCATGATCTTCCAGTGGCGTATCGCAGCCTCTTTGTGGTATTTCTCAATCTTGGCCTCCTCGCCTCTCCTGAGAATCTCTCCGGCTTTCCACTTGACCTCGCCATGAATATCAGCCATTTGGATCTCAAGGTCATCTGCGGGCGGGATGAACTGTTTCCGAGACAGGCTTCCCATCCAATCAGCTGGATTGGGTTTACGGAAGGTGAGCGCCGTATCAATGCTCTTAGTGCAGAAGACAACCATGTTTATGAATGTGTTGTTTGGTTCGTCCTCGGACTCTTCGCTGTCCCGAAAAATGCGACACGTGGGGAAGACGGTGTGGATTGTATCAAGGACGATCTTTGGTGGCGGCGTGGTAAGATCGCCGGCGTAGTTCTGTTTCTGTGAGTATAAAGCCCCCGACTGGTTACAGCACGTCACTTACTATAGCCACGACGCCATCATCCTTCAATAGTCCATCTAAGCCTTGCAAGAATTCCAGCGTGAACAGAGCAGTGGGCTCAGCACCTCCAGTGAAGACATCATGAACGATGTAGTCGTAGCTTTTGGGATGATAGATCGATTCAGTGTTGACGAATCCAACAGCATCCTCGATCGCGGCGGTATGGTTTCCGGGAAGATCAAAATACTTCATAGCGAAGTGATGCACGATTGGATCCAGTTCCACGATTGTGGTGTTAATACCATGCTTGATGAAAGCAGTCGGTGATGTGCCTATGCCCAGGCCAATGAACAATGCGTTTTTCTCTGAATCTGGTTTTGCAGAAATGCCTTCGACAAGTCGCACTGACTCTAGCATAGTGAAGACAGAGTAGATAGTCTCTCTTCCTGTCTGTCCTTGTTTCGCTCGTGATTCGCTGACTAGCCAGTCTCCTCCAAGAAGACTGTGGTCGCATCGCAAGACGCGATACTCGTTTTCATGGCTTTCAAGTACCGAGATATAGCCAGTTAGCGAGTCCATACGTTCCAGAATGGTGAAGTTGTTGGCATTTAAGGTTCTGTTCAGCACTTTGAACCCCGCGTTGGAGTAGTAGTGCGGGTTTGCATACATTGTGTGAAGCATCGCTGGTATGACGGCTAGAAGATAAGGGGCTTTCGATAAAGCCGCATAAAGCGACGCAATAAGTAGTTGTAGCCCGGATCGCGTGAAGAAGTCGTTGGTACCAATTATCAGGGGCAAAGCGCTGGACGAAAATGATTCTGCGAGGAAAAATCCGGTGTATGAAAGTGTGGGTGCGATTCCTGGGCTACTGAGGTTCAGGTCTTCGAGCACAAACGAAGTTGCTATGCAGGCCATGAACAAGATTGGGTAGTAGGTGATCGATTCCATTACCAATGGCCCATACTCAGGACCAAGTTTGGCACTGTATGGAAAAAGCAGCCATTGAATCAAAGGCACGTAGTAGGCCAAAACGGGTATGAATTGTCGTACATCTCGACGGAAGTAGTTCTTCATCGACGTATTACCAACCATCAAGCCCAGCAAGACGGTGATTGATACACCCGGCCTATGAAAAGCAGCCGCTGGAATGGACCCGTACACAGGCGAAAGATTGGCCTGGGAGACTGGTGAGGCGAATGCTGCCAGGCCCATGAAGCTGGCCGCCAGGGCTATGGTCTTCCATTGGGCTCTTGCTGGCTTCTTCGCCGGGGGTCGCCGACCAGGAGCAACGCGATTCGCTTTTGATTTTGAGGGCATGTTGAACTTGTCAAGTCAAGATGGAGTTCGAGATCTCTGCCAACGTTGCTGTCCTGACATCCACGAGTGTCTCCTCTGCTGTTGATGGCCAAGCTCTTGCGTACAATATGTATCCTCAACGTGTGCAGAAAAAGAAAGTTTTAATACTGTAAATCGTGTAGTAAAAGAGAGCTCATCTCTTCAGGAAATTGGTTTCGCTATCCTGGGGTGTTTGAAGGTTGCAGTCTAATGAGACTTCCGAGGTCGTGGTGAAACACCCTCGCGTTATTATTCAGCGCGTCCGGAATACCTGCTACCTTAGTGGCGTTCGCGATCGCAGTGAATATTCCACACTTTCTCCTTCCAACACAGTCATGCCGTATTTCCACCAGAGAGTCGTATCCACCATGGAGATTGATAATCCCACCTCTCAGTCAGAGCCATCCGTCCCGCACCTAGAAGACAAGCAGCCCGTTCCCAACCACATCCGCATCAAGAACCGTCGGAAGCGGTATCTGGACCTGCACCCAGACTACTTCAATTCTTCACTGGAGCTCGCCGATCCGCTCATGTACGACAGACTTGTCCGACGATTTCAGACCCCAGCCGAACGCGAAGCCGAAGGCAGGGACAAGGGTTACAGTGGTGTGCTAGAGGCAGATCTGAGGCGTTCAGAGGCGAAGCTTCAAGCAATTGCGAACCCGGATCCAAATGCTACTTTCAGTTACGTACGAGGACCGGATGGGGAGATAATACCTGAAGAGAAGGAGGACGTGCCAGTCGACAAGGATGAAGGCTTTACTCGGTGGAAGTATGAGATGGAGCTGCGATTCATGCGAGGAGACGACCATGATTTTGAGTACGTCGACGTTGACGAGAATGAGGAATACGACGATACAGCAGAAGAGGATAGAGCGCGCCAGGAGGAATATTTCGGTCAGGAAGAACCAACCTTTGTCCTCGAGGATGGAAAAGACCCCGAAGGCGAAACTGGTATTCTCGACTACTGAAGTACCAAGTACACACAAGAACCATTTCAAGTCAGGACACAATCTAGAAAAAGAGCTTGACACCGTGTTCAAGAGAGAGGTGTTCGAGCATTGTGTTCATGTTCGCATCTACAAATCCGCTGTGGGGGCAAATATCTTCGGTTTCCGTTACCTCCCTCACGCGTAGAGGTATAGGGCAGCTGTCATCCGAAGGCAAGGGCTACGCTGTGGAGCTTTCTCTAGAGTAGCCTGTTTTCGCCCACTCCATCAAGACATACTCTCATCGTTAGCGCCGAACTCACCATCTGAGCTCTATCATAAGATTTGGTTGATGCTGATTAGCGCAGGTCACTGCTAACATGTTGATTGGTTCCATGTAAGCATCAGATGAAAGCTTCTTTAGGCAATCAATTTGCATCAAAGGAGCAATCAGTAGATAGTTATGGCTCAAACAGGCAGTGTCTACTTAGGTAGTCCCAGCCCCATAGAGACCATATTAATACACTTGGTTTACTCTCCAACAGGTTATGAGCCCGGAACAATGTGAATCACATTTATGTCTCCGGTTCCATGCAAGGTCGTCATGCGGGTTCGTTATATAAGCATATACTCCTGATCATGCGGTTCCTTGTACGTGTGTTCCATTACTGCCAAAAAGCATAGACTCACTGTTCATCACAGGCTTTCACGTACGCTAACGGAATTGAGTCATAACAGTTCCTATTTTGCTAATATACCTCTTCTGCGTATATATATTTCAAGAAGTGCAAATAAAGCTCCATACCATCTTCCTTACTGAGCTGCAATTCGGCATTGCCATCAAATCGATTCTAGGGATTCTCGAATACCTTTTCGCACATCTCTTCATCAACGCTCGCTCTCGAAATCAGGTAATTGAAATCGGAGACGAGATCATCAGGCCCACCGGGGTTTCTTTCTCCTGAGGAAAGGTTATTCAACATGGGTCCATGCCTGAGCAACGACATTTTGAATCAAGTATTTGCAGAAATCGACCCACAAGCTGTACAGGAATACGGCGGAGATTCCATAATACGTCTTTCAGAACGACCAGAAGACCACCTCTTGGTGAACAGCAGATCCCTCAAAAAGTGCTCCGACTGGTTCCAACCCCGCGGCGATTGGAATCCGTGCGGTGATGGCGGGCCAGAAGATACCCCCACAGTGTTCGATCCAGTCACCAACGAGTACTTTTTAATCTATTACTACTACATGAGCGGATTCATTGAAGGAGAGCGTGGCGTATGGTTGCTGCATAGCGACATGGGCCCATCCTCTTCGGCTCTGGCGCCGTGTATGGCTATTTGTCCCAACGGTGAGGAACGTAGTCGCAAGTGTCATTATTCTGGTCCCATCCTCGACACGGAGATAACGACCAACTTTGTTCGTCATTATAGCCAACAAAACTGGGACTGGATTGATGGCGGCTGGGAGTTCGATGACACCCCTAGGAGTTATAGAATAGCAGTCAAGGAGTACAAGACCATGTTCTGCTTGATGTTCAGCAGTAGTCCTTGTCTGAATGGACAAGAATTTGGTCAAGTCTCTGTCGATGTTGGAGCAGATTCTGCACGTTCTCGTGAGCTTGTGGACGACAACAACAAGACTCTTTGGGCAATTACACTTGTACATGCCGAGCATTTGGCTAACGTGGCAGTTCGGGCAAATTATCACGGCTGCCTTCCTGCCATCGCTTGTCAATTAGTCTCTACTGTCATGGCTCTCCCCAGAATCTGGGAGGCCATTTCTGAGGAGCCACGTTGGTGGATCGGATTTGCCGTACTTGTACATGCCGACGAGATATATGCAGAAAGCCTTCGATATTTGGTTGGTGGTAGCTGTCTCACTTGTGGTGAGCTGCCCAACTGCATGGGATTTAATACCAACGAGATTTCCTATGAGGTTCTGAGGCATCGAGTGCCGTTGGCAGAAATCAACCTCAGACTTCGGAGGCAGCTGGATGTGATGTCTCCGAATTCAAACTCTGNTACTACTGCTTCAGAAAACCAATGCCCACCACAAGAGCGTTATCGATTGATTTCTGGCGATTTGATCGTCTACGATTGCCAGAAATTCATCGAAATCGATCGCATACTGAGTGTTGTAAATTTAAAGCAGAGTTCGAAGGTTTTCAACATTCAAAAGCTGAGTGGGAAAAACTGACGACCATTGCAGGATAACCGCATCAATTTTTTAGCACAGAGCATTTTCTCGCGTTGGTACGGAGACATTCACCGCGGTCTTCTCGGCCTGTCAAATAAAGAGGAACCCGTCAATTGGTGCTGTGAAACTCTAGCAGATCTCCGCTTTTATGGGTAAGTTCGCGTGAAGGATCTTGACGCTTGTCCAAGTAATAACAGCTCTTTAGTGTATTCAGGAGGATTCTCGATGCCGCCAAACGTCCCTCCATCCACATCTTCAGTGACAACTCTGGCCTACAGCTTGCTTCCTGGTTCGAACTTCACCTCGGCTGTCCAGAGACTGAGGAAGACCTTGAGAAGGAGTTGACTACTGAGTCCAGAGAAACACAAAGAATTAAAATAACTCGCTTGCCAAGTCAGGGCAGCAAAACACCCGCTCTTACTTTTCAGGAGGCACAATCTGCCTTTGGTGGGGGCGAGTCGAAGATCCGCGATTTCGTGCCAATGGCGGAAGAACAGCTTGAGTCACGGCTTTTGCAGTTGTTGAAAAAAGCCAAGTCTTTGGTAGACATTGCCATGCGGCAAGCCTCGTTCGACCTGAACGCCAGGCGGCCGAAGATGCCGGTGAGAGGTAAGGTCGACTTTTGGACGAATTGCCTCTTGGATCAGAGTGATATGCCATGGGATAACCAGGGACAGAGCTATGCACCAGTGGATGTTGAGAAAGATGTTATACCCCCGAGCAGAAACTGGGGTGATGTTGTAGGATTTGATGTCAGGGAGGAGGTTCATGTCCGGTGGTTGTTTCAACAATTGACCCCGGGTGTTGGTATTTTTGATCGCTGAGGGGGGTTGATCATCTTTCCTAGCCTACACAGTTTTGTTGGATAGGTACCCGTTGCGTATAGATCGATGCGTATAATTTCCTATCATGTCGCTTCAACTTTCACAGTTCGCCGGGAAATCACCCAGATCGATCTGGAAACAAGCGTCCGGAGCAAGATTCTCGACGAATACGGTTGAACAAGAGCGGGAACTGGAATGGCAGTTCACAGTAATAAATGCATTTGATTTAAGTAGTAACGGAGTTCATAACCTCAAGACTGAATTACGACGACTCAAATCTTTTCTGATACTTAGGTCGATAGCGAACCCCCGCCCCCCTCCCCACGGCTGCTCACTTCCATTCGACCCCACTCATCAATCCACTGCACCCCAGTCTCAGTACCCTAGCTCGCATCACTCGTGCTACCCATGTCTCATGTCTCACTGCACAATGACGTCTTGCTCTGAAATTTCGCGTCACCTGTAATCCTGCTTCAACCACGTAGGTATATCAATACACACGTCTCCAAACCATCTCAACGACAATCTCGAATAGCGGAGTAGAATTTGGACTACAGTCAGCTCTACCTAAATCACTACCAACACCAGAAATCATTCAAAGAACCCACCTCCCCCATCCGAAAAAACATCCAAACCAACCAAAAAAAGACAATGACAACCCCCTCCTCTCCAAACCCCCCAACCCTCCCCCTCCTCTTCACAATAGCCTCCAGCAACCGCCACGACCTCCTCATAACAACACCATCAACAACCTACGACCAACTAACAACCCAAATCACGCAAATCGCCTCCACATCCCCCAACTGCGAAGAATTCATGTCCAAGTATAAAAAGAAGAGGGAAGGGGGGCAGGGGGAGAAAGTGAAGAGTTTGATTGTGAAATGGGATTGTGGTGGGGGTAGTGGGGGTAATTGGCCTAAGAAGACGATTGTTACGGAGGGGAATTTGGAGGCGGTTTTGGTTATGGTTGGGAGGGGGGGTGGGAGGGATGTTTTTGAGGTTGTTTTTGAGGAAGGGGGGGAGGAGGGGGTGGAGAAGTAGAGGGATGGATGAGTGGTGCGTGGTGCGTGGTGCGTGGTGGCGTTGGATGTGGGGTTTTTTTAGGGGGTCTTTTTGGGGAGTGGAGGAGTATGGGTATAGTTCATGTCAATGAGAAACGGATTTCAGAATACCAAGTCATCGAGAGAGAAGACACGGGTATTTCCCCAGTTTTATATTATCCCGAATCTGACATTCAATTCACAGTGTTTGTATCTCCAATGCTGACTTATTTCGTATCCGCTTTAATGTACCAGTGGTTAATAATTAACCCAAGATTATTGTCGACAGTACAGTGGGTTTGAAAGTGTCTTTTTCTGTTTTTTCGTCGATTGAATATAGCTCAGAAAATTGGCCATATATGATTGGTTCGAATCTAGGCTATCATGAACAGAGACCTATGAGTGCTGTGATGAAAAATGCAAAGAGATAGGTCACTAAACGGGGACTGAACATAAGTCTGGGGAGATTTGATTGTGAGTTCTGAGTATACCCCCAATCAAATTTCAAGTGAAAGCTGTCAGTGGATACAACTAGATTTTTCTGGCGCCTGTTTTCTTTGCCCACCAAAATCTTGCAACATCGATCTGCAATGGGAAATTTTCCATTTAACATTGAAGTGCCTAGGTCTCCCACGCCGCTTAAATCATCACTTCAAATCAAATACTTGATAAGCATGTAACCGCCAAAAGCTCCTCCTATGATGCCTACCAAGATGGCGTAGCCTTCGTATGTCAAGGCAAGGTAAGAGGCGATACCGACGAGGATCTCGAGAATACGGGCTCTTGACCTTCTTGATCGCCAATCGGTACTCAATTCGAAGGGCGGGTGGTCTCTGAGGTCCTCTGGACGATGAGCGACACTCTCTTGACCGGCGGGCACGGTCACAGATAGAGCGACTCCCCGATGGTCACTACTTGGAATGAGAGGTAGTGAATCATATACGTGTGGGGTAATGCCATCTTGGGGGAGATAGAGGATTCGATCACACCAGGATGGCCAGCGGTGTTTGGACCATGTCCAGCGATCTGCCGGCTCTTCAATAGCCACAGTCAGGTCCTCAGTGCTGTACTTGTATGTAGGAGCGAAGTTGATCGACATCTCGGTGAACCCATGTAGCGTTCGCTCGGCAGACAGTTCTGCTGTCAATTGATCTCGTTCAAACAGTGCCTGAAGCTCCAGACGCTCAACCGAACTGCCTGCTGTGCCTGTTTGCTGAAATCCCTGAGGTTGTGGATACGTATGATGCGACCATTTCGAAGGAGGTTCGTGTGATGTCCGATAATTAAGGTCGCCCGCTAGAAAGATGAAGTTACTAGCCTTGTATATCCCATGGCCATCTTGGACAGTGGGCTTCGAGTGTGATAGCAAGGGCTCATTCTCGTCATTTGTAGTGATCCTGGGCCTCGCTGAGTTGCGTGGAACGTTCTCGAAGACCAGATCTTGCACAATGTTCTTCCAGTCCTCGTTTCTCCTCCTCACGGCGCCCTCCATAGGCGCAAGATGCAAAGCAACGAACGTCAGCTCCTTGTCATCGATGCCAATGCGCACTCCCACACCTCCTTTGTTGCCCATCTCCCATACTCCCACTCCACAGCCACCAGCCTGTATCCACTTGACCCTCTCTTTGACTTCTTTCTTGACAAACACCATCAGCACCGTCATGCCCACATTCCTGACAATCAGGGTCTCGTAGACATCACCAAGCTCTTTGTGTTGCGAAGCAGCAGCGAAACCTACAGCTTCTTCGACCCTTTGAAGGTATGGCACGAGAAACGAGCCTCCCAGGAACGAGTAGGCTATGGGAGCGACTTCTTGGAGGGAGATGGCGATGATATCAGGCAGACCGGTAGCATTGTCGTTTGGCCAAGCTTGCAGGAGGTGGGAGCCAAAGAGCTGAGGGTCTATCAAGGCACGCCCGCAGTTGAAGGTAAGTAGATATAGCTCGAGGGTGGCCATTATGCAGTATGAAGGCGTGGTGAAAGTGTTGGTAAACAGAGGCAGAGGAGCGGACGGCGCAGAGTCATGGGGGATCACGAAGCTAGCTTGTGGAGAAGGATCGTCAAGTCTCGCACCACACTTTCTCAGAATTCCTGAGCACATCCCGTTTTATTCATCGAGTTCGATAAGCGAATGAAAGCGTCCAAGACAAACAACAGGATGATAGAATGCATGCAGCGGATTTGACCCCGCCAAGACATATTCAAACGCGGGACCCCCACGGGCTAATCTCGACTCGGAGCGGGATCCCAGTTCAGCCCTTCAGCTGGCAGCTGCAGCGCCCTTGAAGCTTCCATGAACCCGCGGCCTGCCCCTGTCCCTGACCCTGCCCCTGCCCCTGCCCCTCTTTGGGCTTCTGTTCTGTTCAACCCTGCTGTGCCTTTCCAACTACTATCGTGACTTTTCTGGGGCGACGCACGCACGCTCCCCCGCTGATTTGGGCTCCTCCTCCACTAGTTCGGGGGACCGATTGCAGCGACCCGGCTGCAATGCAAGCAGACTACCCTAGAGGTCCACTAGTTATGACGATGCCGCGTTGAGAGCTGGGCTGCCAGATGAATAAATATCGCTCGCTCAAAGACATCGTGACTTATTCATCCCTCCCCTCTCCCCTCTTACACCACCTTTCCTTCACTCCAATTGACCTCCACTCACCTCAATTGACCCAACTTCACCATGCTCAAAGCTCCAGTACTGCGCCAGGCAGCCCGCACAGCCATCACAGCTACCAGACCGCGCACATCCGTACTCTCAAGAAGCCGTCTTCAATCCTCAAGACCCTTCTCTGCTTCTGTCCGACTATGCAAAGACGGTAGACACGACCCAGCAGTAGAAGACCAGGCCTACCATGATGCTACCACCGCAGGTGAACCGGGCGCCTCTGGCATTCATGAAGGTCAATTTTCACGAACAGACAACACCGTCGAGGTCAAGTACCCGGACGAGAAAGATCTGCCTCGCAGCACACCAGTTCAGGGCCGAGGAGGTCCTCACTTCAAGCGAACTCTAGCTTCATTCTCCCTTGATGGCAAGACTGCCGTCGTGACTGGTGGAGCTCGTGGATTGGGACTTGTCATGGCTCAAGCAATGGCTGAGAGCGGTGCCGACGTTGCATTGGTAGACCTAAACAGTACGTCGCGACATCCGTCGGTTGTGAATGATGTGGAATGCTGACCTGAACTCCAGAGGAGGAGGCCCAAAACTCTGCAGAAGCGTTGATGGAAACATTCCGACGAGAAAACCCGTTCTCGGAGAGGTGAAATTGCTCATTTCTTTGCTCCACACTCATCTCTAATACTCACATGTTAGCTACAAATACTCACAATTAAACCCTAGACCGCCAACCATCACCGCTCACTACTCTGATGTGGCTGATCCTCAGTCCGTAGAAGAGTGTCTCGCTGAGATTGTCTACAAGCATGGAAAGATCGATAACTTGGTACGACGAACCTTGATGCTCTTTCACTTACGAAGCTAACAGCCGCAGGTCACATCGGCTGGTTTCACCGAGAACTTCGACGCCATCGCCTACCCATACGATCGCATGAAGAAACTCTGGGGCGTCAATGTTGATGGCACATACCTCTGGTCCACCGGAGTCGCAAAGCATCTTATGGCCCGCGAGGCACAAGGCAGCATCGTCTTCATCGGTAGCATGTCTGGATCCATCGTCAACGTACCACAGCCACAGGCACCATACAACGCAGCAAAGGCAGCTGTACGACATCTGGCAGCCAGTTTGGCAGTTGAGTGGGCACACGCTGGCATCCGAGTCAACTGCATCAGCCCAGGCTACATGCTCACAGCCTTGACCAAGAAGATTCTCGACGACAACCCGGCTCTCGCCAAACACTGGACTTCCCTCATTCCAGTCGGTAAGATGGGCAGACCTGAGGACTTGATGGGCGCCGTTACGTTCTTGTCTAGCGATGCTAGCAAGTACGTTACCGGAGCTGATTTGCGTGTTGACGGAGGTTACACTGTCACCTAGAGGAAAAGGTGACTGCAGTGATTCCCTGGTGTGTTGGGCTCGAGAAGCAAAACTCTCATTGATAGGCGTTCACAAATAGACTTGGGACAGGGAACTGCAAGCGACAGAGATTTTAGCAGCCAAAAGGTAATTTATGCTGGTAGGCCGGGTGGCTTCCACGATAATAAAATAACTCATGAAACGAGGAATCCTCGTGTCGAGCTCACCCTACAACCTGAAATGTGACACCAAGCCAAATCTTCTCTCGCATTCATAGAGAGACGCCACAAACTCTGCAGCTGCACTCTGTTGAACTCTTTGTTCTGACATTTTAACAGCTTGTCATTACCCATGACATGGATCAATACAGCCCATTCATCAGCCCGCGACAAGGGACCTCCACCAACAAACATTCAATTCAGTTCTCCGCATCCCAAAACCATCATGCTCGAGTCGCAATCTGGAGCGTACTCCAAGATCAGAACTTCCTTAGACATAAAAGACAGAAGGTAGGTATACAGTATGAGATTGGTCCGATCAATACCACCTACCTTGTGAATCCAGCTCATGATGGCATCTATAGGAATATTCAAGTCTACGATTATAGCCTCTCGTTCATCCATCCTACCTCTAGAACCTCCCGGATATCCCGAATATTATTCAGGCGCGAAAATGCTTCCGCTTACTGGTGATCAGGGTTCTCGACGGAATAGGTATCCAGGACTTGACATTGGTGTTTGAGGAGAATTACCTATGATGATACCTCTCGTCCCGGCCCCTTCAGGGAGTACATGCGAACGAATTGGTTGAAGGACATTCCTGTTACGCGACTGGTATTCTTTGACGTCTATGTCAAATTGGGCTCTGTATTCAACTCTCGAGACAGCTGAGGATTCGCCTCGACACCAGGGGTGTGCGCTACGATACACAGTACAGCCTGAGTGGACTCATCTCCTTTCGTTCCCCTATATTCGACCTTTCGTTCTTCCCCTTCCAATTGACAATGTAGCATCATTGTCTCCGCTAGACCTTGCAAAGCCATTCTGCCACCATGCAAATATGGTACGTAGAATGTCGCCAGGGCTTCAGTCCAGCTCATTGTTACTGGCTTTTTTTCTCCTTCCCTCGCAACGATTCGATACCCAAATAATATTTTGAGCAGGGCTATCGTTAAGATGGACGTTGCTGTTGGTTTTGTCCGCATGGCTGGCGTTGGCACCAAACTGTCAACCCGCGTTGATGTGCTATGCTGAAGTGGAGGCGTGGCTGATGCTGACAAGAATATGACTGCCGTTAGGTTGCTGGAGATGTTGCGCTTACCTCGAATGTCCTGTGAGCGTTGGCGATATCCTCAGCTTTGAAAGATGCCCAGGCCATATTAACTCGATATCGCGACACTTTGAAGAGATGAAAGCTATTATCGACAAGATCGTGAAGACGAATGAAAGTCGGACTCGCAAGACGAGTAAAAGAGCGAGGTTAACTTGGCCAATGAAGAGCAATAAGGCTGAATCACTGAAAAGTCGACTGGAGAGTTTGGAAAGCAGCTTGATGCTGTTGCTCAAGTACTCTCTTTTGCGAAGGACCGGGAAACAGGGTAAGTAGCTTCAATTCTCTATGACTTGTACAACGCTGATGGAAACGTAGCTCTTTCGGATAACAATCTGTGACGGATCGGAGGGATGCGACGGTATTCGTGATTTGCATCGTCGCGAACGAGAAGCACTTGTGGTTGTTTCGAACATCGAGAAAGAGTTTGATGATGCCTCAATTGGCTTGCCTTCGAGAAAGGAGGACGAGGACTCTTTTTCAAGTTTTTACGTGTCTTGTGGACTGCCTACTTAAGCAGAAGAATAAGGAATCCTCTATAGCAACACCTGAACACGCAACTCTCTTCTCCCACTCTCACTTCAGATCTCAGGACCAGGTGTCTACCCTCCACCGGCGGAAAACAAGACCCTGGATTACTTTCTGCGACACTCAGGCTCAACAAGTATTCAAGACAGAATGTCATCCTTCAAACGCGCCGCCATTCCGGAAAGATGTTGCTAGGTACCTAGCAAAGACTCTCTACACTAACTAGAGACATTAAAGCAAGATATCTACCAAAACCCCACTCGAAATCTATCCAGCTACCACAGGATTTGCTACGAGCTGGTGGATTTATATCAGCACGCCACGCAGGATCTGTTATCGGTGGAATTGAGTATGAACGGTTCTCTCCGCGCGACGCTAATCGAGTATCATATTTGGATAGATGGCTTGTTACAGTTTTACATCGCTCGTTGTGTATTCTGTTCCACCTCAGTGATGCACTCGTATGCTATTTCACGATCTCTGATGAGTAAGTTGAATATATATCCCACTTAAGCTTCCCACCCTCGACTCCACACAAACGTCCCCAGGGGAAAAAAACAAGAAGAAGAAGAAGATGATGATGAATCAGGAGAAAGAAAAGACATCAAAGCCGTTAAAAAAAGAGATGGAATAGATAAGTCCCCTAAGTAAATGAAGAAAAGAGATACATACCAGCAGCTGAAGAAGAAGGATAAAGAAAGAAAGGTCAACTCTCATAATCCATCCCTCCAGAACTCCATAGAAGAGAACGAGGAAGAGGAAAAGAAAGAGAAAGAGAAAGTACTCCCATCACAACTCCGCAACCATCCTTTCACCGTCCAAGGGAAAAGGCCCCCCATGAAAACGATAACAACGACAACGACGTAGATAGACACGAATCCCCCTCCGCTTTAACGATGAAGATGTCTCTATCCCGTTCCGAAACTACTATTAATGAAAGCGAGGTAGGAGGCAGGGAGGCAGGGGGCAAAGATACCGTCGCACAACTGAGGCCTCAAGTAATGGACAATTACATTTGCCATCCCCATTCCCGCTACACAAAGAAAGGGAGGGAGGAATACAGAACCCCCTTTTTTAGCATTTCTAGAGTTTAGAGTCCAACCAATATGGCAAAAGATTACAATGAATTATTATTTTCTCACTTGTAAGGGATATATATATCTCTCTCTACTGATATATGTACTTATACTACAACTTTTTGCCCCCTAATGATCCATACAAACCTCCCTACCCGTCGTCTCAGTCCTCAATTGTTGCTTGCGTTAATGAGAACCCCTCACTCCCTCCCCAAAATATATATACCAAGCAGCTCTTGACAAGGTAGACTACACAACACATTAACAAACGCCAATGCTCGCTATGACAAAACATAGAAACGACAAGATATATAACACAATGAGCTCCACGGTGTGACAACAAAGACGTGCAAGGAATATGCCAAACCGTGCTCTCCCCCACTCTCATCTCCTTAGTGCGATGAAACGGCATTCCTGAAGCGTCAGCTTCCCGTATCAATCTTCAAAACAGTTTCATGACTCCCTTCTTTATTCAATGCCCCACCGACACCGTCAAGACCAATCGGCAAACTCTTTAGCAGCGCAGGACTGTCCTTCCCACTCTCTTCACTTTCCTCCTGAATCTTCTCATGCAGCAACTCTTTCTTGATCGGTGCTGCAAAATCCTTGTTATCTATCGCTTTCGATGCAGCCGTGGAGTCCAACGTCGATGACACAGGTTTGATCGGAATTGGTTTCTTGCCGAAAGCTTTGCTTCCACCAGGTCCTGTGGATTTATCTTTGGGGTCTTTGAGACCATTAGCTGTGGCGAAATCTTTCCACTTTCGCCAGCCGTCGAAGTCGATGAGTGCTTGCATACATCCCCATTCCTTGACTTTTCGTTCGAACCAGACGAAATTTACTGGCTACGCAAATGTTAGCTTTACCTCTACAGAGTCTCCATAGAATTGTCTTACCTTCGTCAAGAAATCGTTACAACCAGCTGCAAGCGCTTCATGACGATCAGACTGCAGGTTAGATGCAGTCAAAGCCACGATAATGACCGGGCTTTTGAACAATCTATCTGCAGACTCTCCAAGACCATCTTCTTCCTTCACCTCTGCCAAAGACCCCTCCTCGATCTCAGGGCTTGCAGTACTTGCAGAGCTGAAGACGCCGATGTTGTTGACTCTTTCCAGCCTGCGAATCTCTTTTGTAGCCTCCAATCCACTCATGATTGGCAATTGAATGTCCATGAGCACAAGATGAAATCCACCTTGTCTCCATTTGTCCACAGCCTCTCGCCCGTTTACAGCTGTTTGCCATCGTACTCCCAATCTTCGTACAAATTGTTCAAGAAGACGCATATTGATCATGTTATCCTCAACGATCAGCACGTTGATCGGAGGAACAGATGTGTCCAATAATGCAGCCAAAGCAGGCGGCAGACTTGGTCCGTTGGTCTCAGGCGTAGCTTGCTTCTGCCTCGTTTTACTCCTTTTCGCTCCTGGCCTTGGACTCGCGACCCGCGGTGTAGTCGGAACCGAGCTAGGAACTTTTGCTGGTATTGTGATGCTCTGTTCTGGGATAGGTGGAGTAGGTAGGGCGGTAGAGGCGGGCTGTAAGGCTATTGTTGGATGTTTCTCATTCGACGCAGTGGAGTCGAGGCGTGGACGATTTGCGCGGCTAGAAACTGAAGATGTAAGCGTGGTGGGAGAGGAAGTGTTGTGTCTGGGGTGGTTCGGACGGGTATGCTTGCTGGTCAAATGTGCACGAGTGCTTCTGCCTCCTGGTGATGGCAGAGCAGGCACTTGCCCTGTGGCCAAAACCGACATTGCTCGGTCGTGTGGATTGTGTGACTGCCGGCTGTCATGTGAACGAGAGTCATGAGAGGTACTGGTGAGGAGAGGGGAGGGCTGTCCGCCGAGATTTGGAGGAGGCATGGGAGGAAAGTAGTCATTGCTGCTTTCATGAGGCCGCAGATCGTCTGGTTGATAATAAAATTCTCGTGCGCCGCGAGGAGAGTGGCGAGGCGTTCGTTTCGACGGAATGTCCAAGAGCAGAGCCTCGTCGATGGATTGTCCGCCGGGGAAATGGACATCAATTGTCCTGCACATGGATTCGTCAGGGCTCAGTATTCGTTCCCCTAACTGGCCCCTCGTCATTATCCGTATGGTAACATCGGGCGCGTCGCAATGCCTGCCAATGGAATTCGCGTATTTGCGTAATATAGCATCCTTTGCGTCGTCGACAAGATCGTCTTCGCGTATCACAACAATTGTTGCAGCGGCTCCCGGTCTTTTGACCCATACTTTGCGATGTAACATGCTCGAATTAAGGAGTGTACTACTGCCTGCAGTGGATGGCTGATGATGAGGCGGAACGTCGTGGGTAGTGGTTTGGGTGCCGTCGTGGAGCGATGGTCCTACAGCGTCTGAATCGGCGAGAGGGGATGGCTTTCGCTCGCTGGAGGCTCCGGTACTTGTCGAGTATCTATTTGCTTTGTTGAAGGATCCGGCAATCTCCTCCTCTTCCGGTATGCGTGTGTGTAACAGGCTCTTGATCTGTACAGGTGGCGAGCCCGGAGTGGGTTCTTGGACGGTCACCTCAGGCACGGCGTCTTTCGCGATTGTGTCCGGGATGGAGATGAAGCTGTTTTCCAGAGTACGTCCTCCCACGCTCTCGGGCCGATGATCGTCAATCTCCCGTGGATCTTTGTGTCGATCGAGGTTATTTTCGGCGGCGACGTGACGGAGACCCTTCTCTCTCAGACTGGTCATGGAGCTGCGCGCTTTTGGACCTCTCTGTCGTGCTGGACTTTTGATGGCCGAAGGCTCCTGGTCATGATGGACGGTCGGAGTGGCTGAGACTGGGGACGAGTCGGATACTTCTTTGGTAGTAGTGGCGCTCGACTGCTCGACGACCGAGCTCGCCCTGCGAAAGAGCTTCGTCCGCAGACGCTTTCTAATGTCGCCCATGTCTCTGCATTGTGCGAGGAACCTCTGTGCTGCAGCAACCACGGCCGGCTTCCCAGACGAGGTCGATGAAGCTCTATCAGTCGAGACGTGCTGCCGCGAATGGTGAGAAGCCGTTGTGCAGGAGCTGAGCCACACGCTGTGGCGCTGACGAGGGTTGGATGGAAAGGAGTCTCAACTCCTGGTACAGCACGTACTCGCAGTAGATATGGATGAATTGGCGGATGAAGATGATCTACGAGGGTCTCTTCTGGTGGCGGGTAGGCAAGGCAATGGAGGCAAGCTGTGGGTATATATCAAGAGACAGTAGGTAACAAAGTGTTTGATGCAGAAGAAGGTTCAAAGTTGAATGAAGCATTGCCCACTTGCCTGCTTTTTACCTTATTCCATGCCTTGCCGCAACTGGCTCTAGATCCATATCACAGTGGAAGGTGACCTCTCTGGTCAGTGACCCGCCGCTAATTGGAGGAGCAGACCAACTACCGACCCCATCATCCCCGAAGCCGCATACTACTATCCAAAATCAAGGACAACTCACCTCACAACAGGCTCCCTCCATGCACCACCAGAACTATGTCAACCAACGTCCACACATCTCCTCCATCCGCGTCCTCTCTGGTCGCCAGCGACAAAGAAGACCTACGTACCTGCCATCATGAGAAGGCCACGGGACAGTGTGAGGGCTCTCATCAGACTGGCCGGAACTTGGGCTGTGGGTGGAACTGCCCGTGTGAAACAGCTTACTTCTACAAAAGGAATGGCACGAATATCAACGTTCGCATACGACACGAGCCATGGCATACACTTGCATCGTCATCGTCGATTCACCAATGCAACAAAGGGGGACTTGAAAGCCTTCCACAACAACTTCTCTCGTCAACGCCATCAATTCCCAGCAGTGCCATCTACCAGGTGTTGAAGTCAACGGCCTCTCTACGGAATAGAACAGCTCAACACATTACCGTTTCTTGTCAGAAGCTCTCTTCACCAACGCGTTCCCCTCAAAGGCCAGTTCTTGACTCCTGAAATGGAGCTATCTTACTGCTTTCGACCTGAGGCACCATCCAAAGCTTCAGTAAAACAGCTTCTCAACGGCCGCAGGGGATCGGGTGGGGGTGGGCCGAAAAGTAACCCGAGAACAGGTTTACCTCTTCCCTTCATTCACTGTATCACAGAATGAAGAGCTGGCGACAGGAAGAAGTCTGGAGTTCGAGGCTGCAAGACTAAGAACCGTTTGCCGTTTCCAAATGCCATTCCGATGGCTTAATTGAAGACGCTGGCTGAGATGTGGATGTGCAGGAATTTCCCACCAGACTTTAATGTCGGTAAAGCATGAAGCTGATAGCTCGCACGACTGCTATGATCCACTCAGAATTCCAACATAACAAGCGCGGTCTCCGATTCGAAAGGCGGCCAGCCGCTTTAATGAATCCGCCATTGTTCTGCGCAAAGCCGTCAATCCCTGGATCAACTGGAGCTCTCGTCGACAGCTACTTATTATCGCGTCTCTTCCGACATTGAAACTACATCATCGATTCACTCTTGCAGAACGTGAAACCCTTTGTGGCTGTCCCTGGAAGAGTTGAGTGCCTTAAGTGTATTAATGGGATCTCGATTGAAAAATCTCCTGATGCTGAACAATAAGCGCATGAAAGTCTGGTCTGACGCGCAAAAAGTCCGACTTACAATTGGGTAATCTAAATCAACATCACCGATACCGACTACAGACTCCGTGGCCGGATGACCAATTTCTTTCCACTCTCAAACCGTTTTGACCTTCAAAGCACCGCTCGATAGATTTGAAGAAAGTTCGACATGCTTCAGGTTGTGGGTTTTAGCCTCGATACAAGCAAGACAGGTCAACCTTACACCTAACTAAAGCTTGGTATACAGTGGCTCAAATCTCTTGACATTTACTGGAACGTTCCCGCTGATTGCTTACGAGAACATACTGACATCAAGCAAGCGTAGCCTTCGTGACCATGAGTTGCAGAGACGGCAAGCCAATCGACAGAGAGGCACTGTTGTATTCAAGTCGAAAGGTACGGGTGACTCCAAAAATGTAGAAGCATTCAGCAATGATGTAGGCCTAATAACCTCCTAACCTAATACCGGACAAACAAACCCATCGAGTTGGGGCTGCCCATACCATTTTTGCACGTATGGTCAGAAAATCATCGAATCCGTATCGCAGGATATTTTTGAGCAGAAGTTCAGATTGTTATCTTCAAAACTCAATGACGATATCCTTGCTATCTATTCCGCTCCCGCCATATTGCATCCCGAAGCAAGACATGATGAGGGTCGGTACAGGGCTGAACTCCAAATGCGGTAGATCTACTAGTAACGAAGGCCACTGCACCATGTCAAAATCGCTGAAGAAGCTGTACTACTATCTAGTGATACAAACGAATCAGACAAGGTATCCACAAATAACTGAACAGTACAATCGGAAAATTGGAAGTATGATTATGCGCGCTCTCTATCTCTCCAAAGATATTGGTGGCATCTTGGTGTAATCACCGTCGCTGCAGGGCAACTATGGGGAACCTTTGCGCGTAGATAATAATTACATCTCATCTAGATAGCACAACAGGCCAAACGCGAAGAACCCAGTGATACCACTCCAAACCCATCCTACACGCCAGGCCATGCATCCTTTCCACTTTCACTCATCAATCGGAGAGCCAATATCCACATCAAACCCAATCTACAACGTAGAGACAACTCCCAGTCCTCGACACCTCCAGTTCAATACATCTATCTACTTATCTCTTATAAGTAAGTACAAGAATGAAGACTGAAGAAATTAAAAAATACAAATACCTACAAACAAACAAACAAAAACAAAAAAACGTCGCACGTACCAAATCATCATCTATGAAAGAAAAAAAAAATATAACCAACCTATTACAAGACTCATCGATCCATTCCGAAATAATCACTATTCATCAAACAGTCGAAGCGAGATCGAATACAACCTTATCAATCCAACCTAACCCGACCTAAAACCATAAATCCATCCACCAACCTACAAGCAAGACAAGAATTTCGTTCACAAATATCCAAAAGGTATCCAAAAAGAACCCAAGCCTATCCTGTACCCTATACCTCATAAAATGAGAAAAAAAAAATCTATTTCAAACCTATACGTAAATTAAAGGAAAGCCCCCCAAAGAAATTCTTTCCTAACCCCTTTACCCATTTAAAACAAAATCATCTCGAAAAGTCAAAGTCCAAGTCCGAGTCCAAATTTCTTTCAATTACTAATTCAATTGAATAAAACACCAACAGTAACCTCAAAGTAGGTAAATGCAGAAACATCAAGACTCAATATAAACCCCCGGCCAAAGAAAAACTTGAACAAAAACCCCCTTCCCCAAAAAAATCAAAGCCATCTCCATCTCCATTCCCATCCCTACCTCACCCAGAATACAAAACTCCGTCCCAACAAAACGACCCAAAATGCTCAGCAGTAACCAGGTATCATCATGAATAACAAGATCAAATAAACGCTTCACTCCTAATACTAGCAGCCCCAACACTCCCCGTCCCATTAGTAAAACTCCCACAAAAAGGTTTCCGAAAAAAAGCCCACTCCTCAACATAATCATCATCATCCTCCCCATCCCCATCCCCATCCCTATCCATCAAAACAGCATCATGTACGGCGTCGCGGCCAGTCCCCTCTTCAACAACAACATCATCATCCACCAAAGACAACAATTCCTCATCAACAACATCTTCAACCATAACCCCTTTCACGTTGCCCAACTGCGGGAGTTTTCCATCAGCAGAGAAAGAAGCCGCTGCTCCCGCAATTGAACTACTACCAACCGCGACGGTCCCTACAAAAAACGCGGATTTCCACTGACTCTTCTCAACTGTTTGCCATGTGGAAGTGCCATGCTAGCACTGGGACTCACTCCCATTTCTCTATTCGTCGTATCATCCAAAAGCGACCTCTCAACAGTATTCGATCGCGACGGTGAAAGCACACTCGCAGGACTCAAACCACGTTGACTAGACGCTCGGCTGAGGGCGCCGTGCCGACCTCGCAACGAACCAGATTGCGACCCGGTCTCAAGAAATTTCCTGGGTGGTTCCAACCCTCCATCCCTAGCAGAGCCCTTTTCAAAGCGGAGTGATTTCCATCCTTCCAACTCGCGCTCCAGTCGAAGCTTTTGTTCGCGCTCTTCACGGAGTTCACGCTCGGCCCGCTTTGCGGCGAGCTGGTTGCCAGAATCTGAGGTTTGGAGTTCATCAATCGTGGAGAGGAGGTTCGAGATCTTGTCGCGTGCTTTGTTGAGGTCCTCCGCGAGGGACGTGTTCTGCTTCTCGCGACGCTGAATTTGGGATTCGAGGTCCTTAACAGTACGGTCGATGGTGCGGATGCTGCGAGCTTCGGTCGATCGCTGTGTCTCTTGGCTGTCGAGACTTTTTTCAAGCTATACGCAATGTTAGTATTGTATTCTTCCACACTGAAAAGTGCACCGAGTCTTACCTCACGAATCCGTTCGTTCAAGAAACGGATGTCTGTGCTCCCGCTTGAGTAACCCTTGGTCTCCAGATCCACCAGTCTCAATTGCAAATCCTTGACGGCCTTCTCAAGAGCAGCCTTCTCCTTGTGAAGCATGACATTGTTCTCGCGCTCGCTTTGAATGTCTCTTTGCGTCTCTTGCGCCAAAGCTTCGGCACGTCTCATTTTACCTACAGCAGCAGAGACAATATCCTCTTGTTGTGCAAGGCTAGCCTTGAGTTCGAGCAGGTCACGGTCTACGGTGGCGGCATTGCGCATGGAGGGAGACTCGCCGCGCATCAGGTCTTCGAGTCGTTCAGCAGTCTCAGCGAGACGGGACTCGAGCGTTTTCTTTTCACGAAGGATGGCCTCTCTTTCAGAAGCGACCTCGTCGACATTGCTGCGGAGACCACGGACCTGGCTAAGCAGGCTGACAATCTTGCTCTGAGCTTCGTTGTGAGCTGAGACCGCTTCGTCACGAGACGAGCTGAGTTCCTGAAGCATGACGTCCAGGCGACCCTTCTCCTTCGCCCACGTCGACGAGTTGAGCACTTCGTCATCCCACTTGGAGCGAAGCTCTTCAATCTCGTCGCGAAGACGACCGTTCTCTTCTCGGTGGTACACAACGTTCTCACGCTCGATTTCCAGCTCGTTGGATAGAGTGGCTAGCTCAGATTGATACTTCTTGCGGGTCTGCTCAAAAGAAGTCTCCTTGTCTTCAATGTCGAAAGCCCTTTGAGATCTGTAGTCCTCAAGCTCGTTCTGTAGACGCTTCTTCGACTGCAGCGCTCCTTCAAGATCAGCTGAGAGATCCTCAATACGCTCCTCATACTGCTGAGTCTGGCGTGATAGATCCTCGATTTGAGCATCGATTTGCTTGCGCTCAGCCATTATAGTTGCACATGTCTCCTCTGTCTCCCTTGCTTGACTCCTGGCGAATTGCTCTGCGCGAGACGCTCGGAGAACAGCAATCTCGGCTTGCTCAAGCTTGCCGAAATATTCGTCTGCGCGGGCTTTGTAAATGCTCAGACTCGAAGTGAGGTCTTCGGCACGAGATGTTTCTCCATCGAGTCGAACTTGCATATCGGCGAATTCTTGTAGCAGTTGACCATGGTTGCCTGATTCTTGCTCACGCTCATACTGGAGATCGGCAAGCTCGGACTGGGCATCGCGTAGTTCAACTTCGAGGTTGGCCTTGAGTTGTTTGAGGTCATCGAAAGCGGTCTTTGCGTCAGCTAGTTCAATGATTGCGTTGTTGTGTGCTTGTGCAAGGGATTTGCGACCCTGTTCCTGCGAGTTGATGAGGTCAAATAGCTCTTCATGCGACTTGGTCTGGACCTCTTGGAGTGAGAGCTGTCCAGTTCGCAGGCTGGACTCCAAGGCGGATACTTTTCTTGACGAATCATCAAGTCTGTCTTGAAGGCGGTAATTTTCACGTTCCAACTTTTGCACCCTGCGTAAGGATGGGCTCTCATCTTGCCAGTCAGCCCTGGTGGGTGATCGTTCGATCTGATTTTGGAGGTGTCGATTTCGCATCTCGGACATCTGTAATTGGTTTTGAACGAGCTCAAGTTCAGCGGCCATATCCATACGGTTGTTGTAGGATGCAGTGTCGACTGTTCGGTCCGAGCGAGCAGAGTCGTTTGTCGCGTTGCTGATGTGACGTTGCGCAGTTGGAGTTGTCGGCTTGCTGGTTGGCGAAAAGTGCTTTCTGTTCTCAAAGTCTTTTCGGAATTGCACAGGCGACTGTCTCGCGTTGACTTGACCACTGTTCATCTCCTCAAGCAGGGCTCTCTTGGAGTCTGCATGTCGTGCATCAAGATGTGCAAGATCACCACCATGTCTGTTCCTCACATCCTCAAGCTGAGCCTCCATCTGCATGCATCTCTCATTGGCAACCCTCAATGCTTGCTGCGCAAACTCCAATCGCTGTGCCAGATCGACCGCTTTGTGGATGTCGGGCTTGGCTGCATCGAAGGTAATGGCGATGTCGGACGCATTGGGGTCGAACACTTTCCGAAGCAAGACAAGTTGGCCGCGGCATTCTTCCAGCTCTTTGTTTGTTTCGTCGAGGGAGGCTTGAATGGCTCGAGAGTTCGTTTGAGCTTGCGTCTTGAGCTGCCTCTCCGTCTCCAGCTTCCTGTTGGCTTCAGCGAGCTGTAGATTTACGGTAGAAGAGAGCTTTTCGGCGTTACGGCTGGTCTTGTGTTCTCGGTTTACCTCATGGGTAAGATCCTCGAGACTCAATGAGAGCTTCTCCTTTTGCTTCTCGAGAGAAGTAACCTGGAGTTGTAGGTCTCCAACCTGCCGAGAAAGCTTTTTGTTTTCCTCTTCCGCTTTTGCCTTTTCAGCCGTGAGCTGATTCACGCGAACTCGTTGATTGTCACCGGCACGGGAGTTGGAACGTGCGATGTCTAGATTCTTCTGCTGAACCTTGTTGAGAAGCGCTCGATTGTCATTTTCAGAAGCAGCCAGACGGCTCTTCACAGTCACAAGCTCCCGTTCGAGTCGTTCCTTATCCTGATCGTTGCGTTGTTTGAAATTGTCAGAGTCTGCTAGCATGTCTGTCAAGCTCTGTACTTGATCAAAAAGCTTGTCGTGGTCCTCGCTGATCTCGGCCAACTGCTTGTTCTTGGTGTCGAGCTCCCGTCTCATGGCCGCTTGTCGGTCGTTGGCAGCTCGAGACGCAGTACGCTCTGCCGTCGTCTGAGCTTCCAATTTTTCTTCTTGAAGAGTAAGGAATTTTTCCCGGAGGGCTCGAAGCTCGTTCTGATAGTCCTTGCGCTCCTTCTCGGCCGCGGCCCGCGCTTCAGTCGCGCGGCGGAGTACATCTTGTTGGACATACATTTCCTTCTCGATTGTGATCTTTGCGTCGTTAAGCGAATCAAATTCAGACTTGAGATTTTTGTACTTGTGATCACTGAGCATCTCCACATCGTCCCGGGATTGTCTTTCTCGGCTGAGGTCCGTCTGGACTTGAACCAGCTCAGTCCGTAACTCACTGACTTGCTGTTCAAGCAGCTTCCGGCTTTGGTCGTTGGTAATTCGATCTTCCAAGGCGCGCTTCGCATTGGCAGCATCATTTTCTAGTTGGGCTTTCTGCATTCGCAACGTTTCCGCCTCTGTCTGAGCGTCTCGAAGGCGTCCTTGGATTCCTTCATGCTTGTTGGTCAGACTTCGTTTTTCGTCTTCAAACATCTTGCGCTGAGACTCGAAGTTGCGGAGCTCAGATTTTAGGACTGCCATCTCGCTGTCCTTGCGGCGAATAAGATCTTCGAAACTAGTCGAAGTGGAAGACAGATCTGCCATCTGCTGTCGAACCTGACGATTCTCATCGAGTAGATCCTTGATTTGTTTCTTCGACACTGTGAGCTCCTTGGTCTGCGTGGCGAGTTGAACGTCTAGTTCTTGGTCATTTTTCAGTACTTTGGCCTCGAGATCCTGCAGCTTGCGGTCTTTCAGGGAGAGCTGACTCTGAAGCATCCTCACTTCCTGGTCCAGTCGCTCTTCAAGCTCTGAGCGCTGCGACTGGGCGTTCTCCAGGGTCAACAATTCGTTGTCCAGCTCCGCAATTCGTAAATTCAGGTCTTGTTTCTCCACTTCCAGCTTGCTAATAATCTCACCAGCTTGCTCAAGTTCCTTTCGCCAAGATTCTGCCTCGTCCTCGATTTGTTTCTTTGCGTCTAATAGCGCGTCAAGTTGGTCTTCGAGCTTTTCCTGGTCGTCGATTGCGCCTGCGAGCTTGTCGGAAAGCTCAGCCTCTCGCAATTGGAGTCGTTTGAAGATCTCATCCTTGTCCAAGGCTAGAGCGCGTTCACTCTCCAGCGTATGTTGGATGCGCTGCATTTCGTTCTCGGTCCTCCGGCGTTCGTCGTCAAGCCGCTGTTTATTAGCCACCTCCACCTGCACCTTCTCCTCGAGCTTAGAGATCATTTCGTCACGCCTTTTGACTTCGGCTGCTTGACGGGTCGCACCGAGCAATGGCTTCATTCTCACGAAAAGCCTCCACCAAGGGTTCGCCTGAAGGTCTAGGTAGACTTGGAAGTTCCTTTGAATAATTCGAGTAGCTTCTGCGCGATATAGCTTCTTATTTGCCAAACGTCTTTGCACAAAGCCGCGAGCAACGGACTGGAATCGAGCCATAATTTCGCCAATGAGCTTGTCGCGTCTTTCTTCCAGCTCTGCTAATACACCAGCACGGAAAAATACTTTGGTAATGCCGACGCGGTAGTATGATCGATCCATGTTCAATTTCTCCAGCATCAGTTTAGCGGCGACTTGGCCTTCGAGATAGGCCTTGGGCATATCAGCACAGAGGACCTCATATCGCTGGCGGAATTCTGCGAAGGGCAAACGATTGGGAAATCCTGTTCTAGCGATTCTGATACCTTCCAAAACACCATTGCATCTCAGCTGGTCAAGGACCAGGGCGGCGTTGAATTGCTTGGGCTTCTTCTTGTGGTTTGGAAGAATACAACGCACAAAATGAGGATGTGTGGAATGAAGCTGACCCATGAGCGTTGATAACTGCTCTTTGTGACGTTGTGCAACGGTCCGGAACAGACCTTTCTTCACTCTACTCCGCGTACCACTGTCTTCGTCCGGCTCTGCGCAGTCGTTGAACAAGTGCGCTACGTGTTTGTCCGTAGACGATGCGAGGAGTCGCGTGATGTTGTCTGGCAGGGGGTCTTTGTTCTTTTCCAGCCAGTCTTCCGTCGAGTATTCGACTTCCGCAGCGTAATGGGTCAAAATAAATCCCTTGGTCAGGAAGGATCGCTTGTATTTCGGTGTTTTGCGGTCCCACAAAGAATTTAATTTATCGGTGAAGCTCGAATCGGTGGCTTTCGGCATCACGCAGTCCTCGTCCAGGCACGAGAAGATCCCGATTGGGTTGGACAACTCAATGAGATCTATCGTGGGCTGCAAGTCCTTGCCAAAGTCGATGAATTTCCATTCAATCTGTTCCCTAGCATACTCTTCTTGCTCCAATACGAACATATGGTGGTTGAAAAATTGTTGAAGCTTTTCGTTGGTGTAATTGATACAGAGTTGTTCGAAGCTGTTTGTGTCGAAGATTTCGAATCCGGCAATATCAAGCACACCGATGAAATGGGAATCGTCCGAACCCATACCCGATCGATCGAGCTGACGATTGATGCGACTGACCAAGTCACCAAAACCACGCTCATAGATACCTTTGGAGAGAGCGTTGATGGCAAGTCTCACTTGATCAGGGGTCTGGGCCTTCTCCACCCACTCTCGGCCTGCTTTAACTCGTGGATGTAACAGACTTTTGATAAATTGGTCCACATGGATTCCAAGTAATCGACAAGCCCGCGCTGCCATTTTCTCGGCAGCAGGATTCATGGTTGCTTGATCAGCTCGCAGGCTTTCCTTCACAACGGTGATGTTTCCCAGATGAAGGACTGCTGCAATTGTACGGAGAACGGAGGCCTGTTCCTTCTCTGAGAAGCCCATGACGTGGAAGGCTTCGATTAAAGAATTCCATTCTTCGTGATCAGACACACCGCTGATCGTGTCATTGCCTTGTCGAGTGTATTCGAAATCCTCAATGTCCATATCCGACAGGAAGAAGTCCTCCTTCATGCGGCGATCTGCTCCACGCAGAAGTTGATAGAAGACGTGATAGTTTCGTTCTGTAGAGTTCAGTTTCACGACTCTCGACTTCTCAAGCAGATACCAGTCAATGAAAGCGCCCGCAATTTGGCCATTCCGAGTGAATTCGATCCGGATGAATTTGCCAAAACGCGAAGAATTGTTATTCCGTACAGTTTGAGCGTTACCAAACGCTTCCAAGATAGGATTTGCCCGCAAGATTTGCTCTGACAGATTTGAAAGGTGTTTCCCGCCGGACTTTGCTGCTCTCGGGGTATCGGTGGTGGCGACAGCAGCCAAATACTGGATGACTTTCTTCGTGTTCTCCGTCTTTCCGGCGCCAGACTCTCCAGTCACAAGGATACTCTGATTCTGGCCTTCTTCAACCAAATTTCGAAAGGCTTCGTCGGCCATTGCGAATACATGCGGCTTTGTGTCTTCTCGGCTTCGCCCTCGGTACATATTGACATAATCGCGCGTGTAGATAGGCAATGGACAGTACGGATTTATCGTGACCAAGAAAAGACCAGAATACGTCTAGGAGTTTCGTTAATTCTGCCAGATACAAGACTAGAGATCCACTTACATGTATGAGATCGGCCTGGTATCTCATATGCAGATTATGAACAACGGAAGCCTCATTCAAATGCGTCAATTCGGCCATGTCGTCTGCTTTATCAAACTTCGCGGGATTGACCTTGTCGGCTTCGTCATGGTGAACATCGCGTTGCTATACACCATCAGTATGATTCTGCCGGTTTTATTATTCCATCACATACACTGCCGTCATCGCATTGTACAAGGAGTCTCCCACCGTCTAGCTCATCGACGACCCATCCCCGCACAAAAGCAGTAGTTTGATCTTTGAGCCAGACATATCTCTTGCCAGAGAAGTCATTCTCACCCTCAATCCGGCTGATTGCAGGCGTCCCATTTTGTATTTCTTCTGAGGATATGAAGGTCTGCGCAAACGTGCCTGTCGCAGGCAGAGAATTTCGATGGGAATTGGAACGAAGTCGAGTAGAATTGTTGCGTGCCAGGGCCGATCCGTGAGTTGATACCGTAAGAGATTGATTCCGTTGGTGGTTCAAAGCATGGGCAGAAGAGAGCGAGGATGGGGCTAATGTCGACATGGGACGTCCATTATGAGGGGATACGACGGGAGAAGGCGAAGCTGAGTTGCGATTAAAGGGATTCGTCCGCCATTTGGGCCCGTTCTGTGCAGGTTGGGCCATGGTGTTTGTGGTATGGGCGTTTAAGCAGAGGCGGATTAGTGTTTTCTCATGTCCTGGTGGAATGGTTCGAGGACTCCATGCAAAGGAGAGGGAGAGAGAAGCTGGACGGAGTTGGAGGCAGTGGTGGTGTTCCAATGTTGATATCGGGCAAATCCATGTCCAATGTAAACAAAAGGATTGATTATCCGAGCAGGGGCAGGCGCGACCCGCGGCAAGAACACGCTAAGGTCCCGTTAGACCTACACAGTAGAATTATTGCCAAGAGAAAAGAAGCTGCGGACACTTTGAACAACTTGAACACTTCAGGTCTGAGAACGATACTCGCACTCACACGCATCACACCAACACGGCTGCATCCGCCCTCACCCAGCCTCTGATCCAGTTGCTCATCGCTAGGTGTTGGACTTGAAGCTATAAAGATCCTACTGGCAATGCGCCTGCCTGCGACGTCGCCAATCATCGTTGCGATATACTGGAGTAGGAGCACACCATACTAAGAACCTCGGAGTCGAGATTTTTACCCGCATCAGTTGCACGTTAGCCAAGCATCAATCTGCGTACTAGGCTTCACTACGGTTATTAATTCATCTCAAATAAACAGCAGGTGAAGCTGCGCGCTTCCTGCTCGTCAGTCCAGCGCGACCATGGCCAACTATGGCTTTCCGCAAGCTCCTTTTCCACCCTTCTATCAACAACAGCAGCCGCAACAGCCTCCGGGTACTATGAATCAAGAACCTTATCAAAACCAGTCATACGTCCCAAGTCCTCAGAATCCGCCACAATATCAACAGCCATTTCCAGGCATCCCGGGTATGGAGGTGCCAGCTCCCGTCTTGGACCAGAATCAGATGGCCTACTTCTGGCAGCAGCTGGCATCTGGCAATCCTGCGCTGCCTTCAAATGTTCCGCTTCCTCAAACAAGTCCAGTCCAGACCGCGCCGTTTTCGTTCCCACCGTACGCGCCGCCTCCTCTGCCGCATTCTCAGCAGACCCAGCCAGCACCAGCACAGAGTACACCCGCACTTGATGTCAGTCTCCAGCACAGCAGAGTCAATGAGCTGGGAAGATCGGACAGAGAAGAGGGTGAGCTCAGCGAGGAAGGTGAGGTCTCCACGCCAGACTCGCGGGGCTCGAGTTCCTGGAAGAATGGCAGACGCGCCAACAACAATAATAATCGCAAGAACGACTCCAGAGGCAAGGCCAATCAAGGTAAGCAAGACGATGATACTGGCACAGTTGGCTCATCAGGTCAATCCCCACAAGCGCCAGCTTGAACTAATACGCCGAGTGGACACAAACGTGGATGGCAATGCATTTGGACATTTCCCATCACGCTGGGAGGATTCACATGCCGACCCTCGAATTCAACAACATCGCATGAATCGATGAGCCACCTGTGTTCGTCGCGGTACAACTTCCACTAACCGACTCATTTAGGAACTCCACGCGCGGCGCCTTCACAACAACGCGCAAACATGCGGAAAGGTACATAGCCATACCGCCCGTCATTCGCGCCACCTTTCACTGGCACTAATTTTGAAGCAGATACTGTGCCCTTCCAAACTCCCAAATCTCAAACCAAGCAGGACAAAAAGAGCACACCAGTCACACGTCCCCAACCAGCATCGGCCACCAAGCCTGCTGTTTCAAAACCACAGGTAAAGAAACCTGATCTTCGACAGGAAGCGATGGAGGCCGTCAATGGGCTCCATGCCCATGGCATTAGCTACTCTTCACTGGCCAAAGAAACCATCTTCGATGGATTCGACAAAGAGCTTTTGAGGCAATTATTTAAGAATGCCGGCATACCTCTGGAAGATTCTCCGCCCAAGCAGACCCCACCAGTTCCGCAACCTCAACCACCTGAGCAAAGCCCATCAGTGCAGGCAATTCCTCCTCTTGCACTAAATGGCATAGATCCTGCTCTGGTCAAGTTGTTGTCTCAGGGTGGCATGAACCTGGATACCCAAACTCTGGCTAAACTGGCAAAGGCAATGGGACAGAACTCGCCAAATTCACCATCGCCAACCTCGCCAATAACGCAGCAAAGTGCATCTTCTAACCAGTCAATGATCCCGGGTCTTGTGCCGAGTTCACAACCCGCACAATCTTCGGCGAATCCGAGGAATGAGGCCACCAAAACAGCACAAGTGGATAAGGCCAATACGCCAAGACAACAAACTAAGCCCGGCCTCGAGCAGAAGCCTCCAACTTCAACAGTACAGCCTAGTGCACGGGAAGCCTACTTGGCCAAACTTGCTGCTGCGAAGAACAAGAAAAGGGGAGTATCGACACCGGGTCAACCTAGCGGCGAAATCGCGAAGCCAGTAGTGCAACAGCCTCCTCAAGCCCCCAAAGCTGTGGAACCGCCGGATGTAGCAAAGGTGAGTACGCCTGCCAAGCAATCTATCAGACAGAATCAAAAACCGTCACCTCTGCCCAATGCTCCTGGAAGCACTCCATCTCGATCCATGGTGAAAATGGATGTCCTTCAGAGAAAGCTAGATGCAGAACGGAAGGCAAAGCAGGCACAGGAGTCTGCAAAGGCTAACGCTCAGCTTGCCCAACCGCCGCCGTCGAGATCGGACTCTATTTCATCCATTGAGTACAATCAAAGCCAGTCGGGATCCACACAATCCGCTACAGGAATTGCTGAAATCCAAGAGGATTGGACGCACCCTGAGTCTGTCGGCTCCAACACTGACGCTCAAGCTGTTGGTATCTCCAACAGTGTCCCCTCTATCCCTGGTCTTTTGCCCACGCCTCATCAATCCCGGCCCGCAAACAGTAGGCAACCTCTAGTTCAATCCACAATGCACAGTCTCCCGGCTCGTCCTGAGCCACCCAATCAATACCAGATTCAAACCACACATGTCCTACCTCCGCGACCGCCGCCCGTGACTTCTGCTCCTGCACCTAAACCCCCAGTCCAAGCAACTCGTCCTCAAGCCTGGCAGTCAGAAATTTCGAGAAAGAGACCAGCATCCGCTGTCGCTGGCCCGCCATCATTTGCTCCAGCTAAGCGTCAACACGAGTATACCTGGAACAACAGGTATAACCGACCGGATGTCCAAGCTGACGAATCCGTGGTCATTGATATCAGCAGTGATGACGACGATGATGGAGATGACATGGAGATTGATGACGAGTTCCAGACAACGGCAACTGCGCCCGCAACAAAAGGTTTACCAGCACAGAAGATACTGGCCAATCGTGCACTTCCACCAGGACCCAGTGGTTCCAACCCAGCTCTTGCAAGTCCAGCAACAGCGTCTGCCCCTGATTCAATTGGAACGGCGCAGACTGGCAACCAGCAGCGCTTAGATGAGTTGGCAGAGATGAAAAAACGATTGCAAGAACAATTGAAAAAGAAACAGGAACTGAAAAAATCGAAACTTACATCATCTGGCCAACAAACTCCGGTCCCAAGCTCTGCCAATACTCCACTAGGCTCAGTGGCTCCCCCCAAGACAAGTACAGCACTAGCTCACACTGGACCCGAGACCGCCGCGGCTGAGTCTTTCAATGATACTCCAAAGAACAAGCCCGTGTCTACAACTACAAAGCTGGTGTCCACGCCCGTACGCTCCTCACCACAGCCACTGGGGCGCCGATCCGGCCTAGAGGCCGAAATCTCGAATGATGAGCTTCTCCTGCTGCAGATGCAGAGAAAGATGGAAGAGATGCAGGCGAAAATCAATCGCAATAAGACTGAGCTCGCTCAAGAGCTCGAGGAAATTGGCATTGATACCCAGGGAATGTCCATGGAGACAATGGAGGCCGTGAAAGAGGATATTGCTCAGGCCACGCAGGACGATGCTGCGAATAGCCTTCCAGAACCAGAAGCCGACACGCCGCTCGTTCATGAGCCTGCCTTGCCTGTCAATACGGACACCCAGATGGCAGGGTCGGAGAGCGAGAATGAGGAAGGTGAAATTGACGAAACTCAGGAAGCGTCCGAGGATGCTCCTCCCCAGCCGTCTCGTCTCGAGGTTACAGAATCAAACGACAGGACAAGCACTGTTCATGCGCCATACGAATCGGCCAATTTGACTGCTGTTGCTCCTGTGATCATTGCCGGAGATGAGGACCACATCTTGAAAGCGGCTGTTGAAGTCGATGACAAGATGAGCGAAAGCTCTGACAATTCTCCAGAAGACGACGATGAGGAGGACGACAACGAGGAATATGAACCAGAAGCTCCTCTAGTACCTGCAACTGTAAAAATGACCTTGAATGATGATTCTGATGATGACAAAATGAGCACTTCTTCAGAAAGCTCTGATTCGTCCGATTCAGATGACGATATTGCCGACGGCGCGCAGCTTCCTATTCACGAACAAGCAATGGAGGAAGAAAGCTCAGAGGATTCAGACAACTCTGATGAGGACGATATCTACCAGACTACTATCGAAACCCCTGCTAAACCCGTCCTTGGCCTTGCAATGGCTGAGAGTGACGGTGCTGCCACTGAGGTGACACCAGCCGTCGGTCGAACCTCGAACGAAGCAATTGCCGATGCTTCTGACAGCTCCGAAGACGGCGAGATCAGCGAGCATGATAGTAGTTCGGCCCAGCAACTCCAATTAGAGGCCACGATGAACGGACAGGAGGATGACTATGAGCCTGAGGTTGCTCCCGTCTCCATCCCTGACCAAGTGATCAAGTCTCCACCGACCGCTGACATGAGCAACGAGACTTCCGCCCCAGACTCAAACGCGGTTCAAATGGATACCGCTGTTTCTGAGAGCAACGTACCTGAAGCTGCGTCGAGTGGGCCTGCAGCGGTTGCCCTCAGTGAACATGGGTTTGTCCTTCCAGGTCTTGGTAGCACCGTTGCCTATATACCCCAGCCAGCAGCTGCATCAATGGATCCAATAGCTGCAGTGATGAAGGACCAAGTCATGGAAGACGACGAAGAGGATGACTACGTGCCACCTGTCGCCAAAGCTGCTTCTCCAGATGGCGTGGTCCTTTCGGACGACGACGCCGATCTCTACGAACCCTCACCAGTCAACCCGACCGTTGAGATTTCAACAGAGTTACCCGCCACCACAGGTGCTACTGAGGCCGGTCTGTTTTCGGATGAAGATGAGCCGATGACTATAGATGATGGTACTCTTCCTTGCGATGAAAGTTTTGTAACTATCTAAAAGTGCATAGGAATCGTTCAAAAGTCGCCTCCTGAAAGCGACCACAAGATGGGTGTCGACAACGAACCTGAGCAGGTGCCGGGACTTGAGGCCGCACCCGTCGTCGAATCAGCGGTGGCCACCCCGGCAGAAACCACTCAACAATCAACCCCAATTCTTGACGTGGGTGCTGCTTCGCCAGATGCCAGCAACGTTCCTCCCGTGATTGCTGATGATCTAGCGCCAGAATTGCGACCTTCAGCAGATGCAATTGACACAGCAGTAAGGCACACTAAATCTCACGACTTGGACACTGACTCGTACCAGGCTTCTACAACCCCCTCTATCCCATCTGCAAATTTCGTCCCCTATTCCTCCCCCTTGAGAATGTTTAAAGCATATCGCTACCACAGCAATTTCCGCAATGATGTGGCTGGGGGTTTCAAATCATTAACCTACAGCAACACAATCGACCCCGGACTACCCCTCTGTCCTATAGAAATGGCTGGGGCTAGTTGCGATGATCCTAATTGTGCAGGGCAACACATGCGGGATATGGGACTGGCAGGTAAGTTGGTGGCTCCCTTTCTCCACGCATATAGTGGGCTGACATGTTGGATGCATACTGATTTCTTGTTTGCGGCAACAGACAACATGATTCTTGTGCAACTCGGCTCCCTTAACCCCGGCAGGACTGAAGAGGACAAAAAGAGGTGGGCAGATGGCCTACGGACTCTCATCGGAAATTTGCGCACCCAAGGCGTCAAAGAGACGGACGTGGTAGCTTCGCAAATCGCAAGCTATCGCAGAAATTTCTTCAAAGACCCGTCCCGGATCTTCGACATATGAAGTACCTCCCTTTTGACTACCTCCCCCTCGCAACCAGCTACCCACGGTAAGAATTCTTTTGGGACGTTGCGCTAGGCTATTCGCCCGCTCGCGTCTTCTTCTTCGACCACCTGATCTCATTCCACATTGCATAACCCACTTTCAAATCTCCTCGACACGCATCATTTCCATGATGCTCTTTTGCAGATGCGAGGAATACTCCAGCATCGCTTGTAAGCTTTTTCAGACGGCCAGAATGATTGGCACGATATTTCTCGGGTCGATCTCGGCATCCAAAACATGGGGGTCAAGGAGCAATTGTATTTTACGTTGTTTTCTCTGTACGGAGATATATGCTCGGACATGCTTGCTTCTACGGGATATGCCTTCAACGCATTCTTTTGCAAGCGATGGCGTTTTCCATGGATAGCAATTTTGGCGGAACAAGGCGGAAATGGTATTTTGAAGAAGCACCTTCTCCGGTCGACGGAGATGGAGCTGCCATTACGCACAGTATTATGGCCTGGAATGGTATAGGGTACACTGTTAGATTATTTAATTGAGTTGACCTTACAAATGGTGTTCCCGCGTTTGCTTTCTGTGAAGCCGGGCCTTGATGTGATTGATAATGCATGAGGGGGTCTGATTTCAACGTTCCGCTCGTTGCCTCTCGGTGACCAGACACGTCAGCTCATCCCACCTATGCCAGTACCCTCGGCACACCTACAGGGGTCGAAACAGGGATCTCATCCCACCAACTTATAGTGCATCACCTGACCCTTAGGTGGTTTGAGGTTTTCTCTTTATAAAAATCTTTCGCGTATAAATATCTTGTAAGACTTCGCTCCCTCTAGAAAATAGCCTTAAGTAATAGGTTACTAATATATTATACCAATACTTTTTTTCCTAGAGTACCGTGGACCCCGAATAATACTACCTTGTAATTACTTTCGAATGTATTAGTAGAGTACTACTAATATATTATAGTAAATCCTAATAACCTTATCCTTACCGCTAAGTAGAAGAAATTACTATAGATCGCTCTACCCGCCCAAGTTTAGGATACTTAGGATTATTTAATTGATTAGGATAATAATCCTTAGAATCGAGTTGACTAAACCTAGGAAGACGACTAAGTCTAAAATAAAATTTAGGAGGATTTCGATCTATACGAGCGAGTTTACGTAATAGATAAATAAGTTAGTAATTTATTAATATCTTATAACTTTTACTTTACTAAGATCTTCTTAACTAATTAGAATTACGATAACCCTTGCCTAATTACAATAACTAGTACTACTAATAGCTAATTAAAAAAAGTCGGAGAGATACTCTATATCTACGACTATCTAGACTACCCTTAGACCTTAGAAGAAGGTATCGCCTACGTAATCGATATTACGGGAAAGACCCAAGACCAAATTGAAATTTTGATAAAATCCCCTATAAGTCTTTACTAATAGGTTATCTATCTATTACTAATCTTATACTCCTAAGTTTGCCTATAGTAGTAAGGAGGTTAGTAGTACCAACAAAAAAACCTCCTATAGCTATCTTGACGACTACCCTATTCTTCGAATAAACTACGAATATTCTAGCGTCAAGTACTACGAGTATCTTAATCCTAACGTATTAGCTATATCTTATTATAACGTTACCCCTATAATACTTGAAAGGCTAAAAGAATTAAGGATTTGAAATAGGGAGGATAACCGAGAAAATGATATAAATATATTAGTAATATATTTAAATTTAATAGTTTATTTAAACTAATAGCCCTCTAGATACTATTATAGTATTATAAGCAAATATCTCTCTACTAAAGGCGCCTATATATAGAGGATAGGAATATATCGTCCTATATACGCAAGGCTTGGGATATAGGTAATGTTTTTAAAAGCTATTCCCTACCTATTACTAACCTATTTCTAGACTATTACTAGTTATTACCGCTATATTATCCGATACTACTATATTGGTTTTCTCTTACCCTAAGATACTAAAAAGTATCACTCTATACTAATACCGGGAAAGTATAAAAACTATTACGAGGCAATTTTCTAAAAGTTTAATAACTAGTTATCCGTAACTCGGAGAACTTGCTATATTGTCGAGTATAATAGTAAAAGAGTAAAGAAATACGGTTCGTATTACTATCCCCTTTCTAACGTATCAGTAATAGACTAATAACCTATTAGGGATCGATTATCCTCAAGGCCAAGGGGATCTAGTTTCTAAAGACTATAGTATAAGCTAGGTAAAACTTATACCCTAAGATCTTAAGTAGTATCTATATATTATATGGCTTGCTTACGGCTTCTACTAATACCCTCCTCCTATACAAAATCGTACCCTACTAGTACTTTTTAGTAGTATTTTCCAGTTAATTAAGCGGCTTAACGACCTAATAATAACAAGAAGTTAGTATCCTATTACTAATATTTTAATAGCCTATTACTAACCCTTTAGATAGTCTACTAGCCAATCCTATAGTATAAGAATTCGTATAGAAATATAGAGGAAAAACGTTCTTAGAAATTTATACTAGTCTTGGTAATTAGGATAAAATTCAGGCTCTTATTTACCGCTAACGGCTTTTAATATACCTATTTGGTCAAGATATTCAAGTAGTCCTTTAGGAATTTAAGGCAAATCATTCTAGGTATAGGGAGAATTAGGTGAGCTAATACTAATATATTAGTATCAGTATACTAAAGCATTTCTAGTATATTCAAGACGTAATATATAATAGGACGAACTTTATAGTCTTTTGCTTTTTTAAGCGCTAGGTCGATATCTTCCTACGATAAGAGTAGTTCTAGGTTGATATAGCGTTTAAACGACTAAAAGATCCTAAGTATAAGGAAATCGTCTTTGCGATATTCGATACTATTACCTAGAAAAGTAAGTTATAGAATTATACCTTTAATCTAATACTAATATATTACTAGCTTTTACCCTCTATCGGGTTATTGTTAATCAAGAGTCTCCCGAGATATACTACCGAATATTTAAGTATATCTTTGAACTTATAATACTACGGACTAGGTAGGAAATATATTAGAAACATATTTATAGGAATAGCTTTGGTGCGCTAGTTATAGATATAGATACAAAGTAACTCCTAGGTAAGCTATTATAGATATCGTCGTAATACTTTACTAATATATTAAGGTTTCGGGCGCTATCTTTTATCAATTGATCCGGAGTATCGAATAGACTAATAGTATATTGAACGTATAGTAATATATTACCTTATCCATTTCAAACGTGGTATAGAAAGGGCCTATAGAAATAGTATACGAGCTTATTATAGCCCCTATAGGTATATGAACGCTATACTTTATATAAAGACAATCTAGGACTATAATCGTATCCTCCTCGAACTCTAATATATATATATAATCTATAACTATCCCTTTATTAACGCGTTAATAATATTATAGCCGATCGTTACTATACTTCCGTTAATAACTAGGCCCTCTATAAGACCTATAAGCTTATCCGGTATAGCTTAAATCACGTCCATTCATTTATGGATAAACGGCTTTGGGATTCTATTTATGCCGTTACCAACGCTATAGAGCAAACCCACCTAAAGAGTAATTCTTTTGGCCGATATCTATTACTAGTACGAGCAATTACTATGTACGTATTTCTATCGAAATAGTAATCTATTACTAACCTATATTAGGGGAATACTATATAATACGCGAGATATTAAGTAGGTAGAAGGTTATATCGGTAGAGGAACCTAGTTTACCTACCGCGATACCTTATTATATAGTCGGATACGTAGAGATTAAGTAAGATAGAGTACGTATTCTTACTCTATTCGTAATACGTTACTAATACCTTTAGCCCCTAAGGCCTCTTATAATTACGTATCTACTCTAGTCGGTACTTCCTTAGGGTCTATTCTACGGAGATCAAATACTAGTTCCTAAGCTAGTAGCGCCTTATCTAGGCGAACACTATCCCCTACTAGCGTAGGACGTGGGAGAGGTCGTAGTATTGGAATTAGGAGTTAATCCTCGCTCCGTAATAAGTTAGTAATATAATACCCCCCTCTTACGAATACTAACCCCTACTAGAATCCCAAGCTCTCCTCCTATTAAGCTAAATAGTTCTCCTCTACTAATACTATTATCGTCCGAAGTACTAGACCAACTGTATATTTTTATATCTACTTTATAATATATTACTAATATATTACCTAGTTCGGATCTTGATAAAGAACAAAGGAAAAGACGTATAGATACGTCTATATAATTATTAGAAGAGGTACTTCGAAGTCAAAAACTTGTAAATAATAGAGTAGAATTAGAATTAGAGAAAAGGAGGATTGAGTTACTTATTAAAAGACGGCAGCTAGAGCTTTAGTACTAGTAACCAAATCTTCGATAGTAATATAATAGTAATAGGTTACCCGCCAAACGCATAGCCTAACGTAACCAGCTATATATTATTTTAAGTATCCTTATACGTATATATAGTTCTAAGTCTCGTTATTCACACCTTATATATATAGATAACGTATTAGTAATCCGTTACCTAGCCTAATACCTAGCCTAGCCGTACGCCGCCCTCTAAGTCTCCTTATACGCCTATATAGTTCTAAATACCTTATATATATATATAACGTAATAGTAATAGGTTACCTAGCTAATACCTAGCCTACCGCCTAGCTATATACCGCTATCCAAGTCTCCTTATACGTATATATAGTTCCAAATCTCCTTATACGTACCTTATATAAATAGGTAATATATTAGTAATCCGTTACCTAGCCTATCGCCTAGCCTAGCTGTACGCCGCCCTCCTTCTAAATCTCCTTACGTACACCTTATATATATATATAGTTAACGCAATAGTAATAGTTTACGCCGCCTAAGGCCTAGCCTAACGCGACGAATTCTACGGGAACGGATAGACTATTATAAGCCCTAGTAGTAGCCGCTTCTAATATAGCTCCGATGATATAGCTAATATCCCTCTTTTATAGGTCTAATACCTTCGTCTTTATATAAGGACCGTTAGCGGACTACTCGTTAAACTATAGTTAAATATTACCGAAAAAAATCTAACCCGCCCGGATAGTCTATTAGTTTGAGTAGCTCTCTATACCGCTTTATACTTAGCTACCCCTACGTTTAACTAGTATTATAGGTATTTACTAGTAGGGGGAAGACTTATATAGACACGTATACCTAAGGTTGTCCTAATATAGGGTTAGGCCCCTCTCTAGACCTAGTAGTAAGGTTTAATATCTTGGCTAGCTACGAGCTTATCCGGGGGATACGTCCTCTACTTTTTTAATATTCTTTTTTACTACATATCTTATATATATAGGTAACGTAATAGTAATAGGTTACCTAGCTAAACGCCTAGCCTAACGCTAAGCCGTACGCCGCCCTATAAGTCTCCTTATATATATATATAGTTCTAAATCTCCTTACGTATACCTTATATATATATATAGGTAATATAATAGTAATAGGTTACCTAGCTAAACGCCTAGCCTAACGCCAAGCCGTACGCCGCCTAGCTAGAATATTATTGTCGGTATAAGTTACTATAGTTATCGTCGATTATAAGTATTAATAACAACTAAATCTCCCCATGTTTATCTTATATATATATTGGTAACGTATTAGTAATCCGTTACCCGGCCTAATACCTAGCCTAACGCTACGCCGCCTAGCTAGAATATTATTATCGGTATAAGTTGCTATAGTTATCGTCGATTATAAGTATTAATAATAACTAAATCTCCCTATATTTATCTTATATATATATAGGTAACGTATTAGTAATCCGTTACCCGGCCTAATACCTAGCCTAACGCTACGCCGCCTAGCTAGAATATTATTATTAGTATAAGTTACTATAGTTATCGTCGATTATAAGTATTAATAACGACTAAATCTCCTTATATTCCTCTTATATATATATAGGTAACGTATTAGTAATCCGTTTCCCGGCCTAACGCCTAGCCTAATACCTAGCTATACGTAGCCCTCTAAGTCTCCTTATATATATATATAGTTCTAAATCTCCCTATATATATCTTATATATATATAGGTAATATATTAGTAACCTATTATCCAGCCTAACGCCTAGCCTAACGCCTAGCCGTATATAGCCCTCCAAGTCTCCTTATACGTATATATGGTTCTAAATCTCCCTATATATATCTTATATATATATAGGTAATATATTAGTAACCCGTTACCCGGCCTAACGCCTAGCCTAACGCCTAGCCGTACGTAGCCCTCCAAGTCTCCTTATACGCATATATAGTTCTAAATCTCCCTATATATATCTTATATATATATAGGTAGTATATTAGTAACCCGTTACCCGGCCTAACGCCTAGCCTAACGCCTAGCCGCACGTAGCCCTCCAAGTCTCCTTATACGTATATATAGTTCTAAATCTCCCTATATATATCTTATATATATATAGGTAACGTATTAGTAATCCGTTACCTAGTCTAATACCTAGTCTAACGCCTAGCCGTACGCCGCCTAGCTAGAATATTATTATTGGTATAAGTTACTATAGTTATCGTCGATTATAAGTATTAATAATAACTAAATCTCCCTATATTTATCTTATATATATATAGGTAACGTATTAGTAATCTATTACCCGGCCTAACGCCTAGCCTAACGCCTAGCCGTATACCGCCCTCCAAGTCTTTTTATACGTATATATAGTTCTAAATCTCCTTATACGTATCTTATATAAATAGGTAACGTATTAGTAATCCGTTACCCGGCCTAACGCCTAGCCTAACGCCTAGCTATACGCCGCCCTCTAAGTCTCCTTATACGTATATATAGTTCTAAATCTCTTTATATATACCTTATATATATATATAAATAATATAATAGTAATAGATTACCTCGCCTAACGCCTAGCCTAACGCCTAGCTATATATAGCCCTCCGAGTCTCCTTATACGTATTTATAGTTCTAAGTCTCCTTATACGTATCTTATATATATACGTAACGTATTAGTAATCTATTATCTAGCCTAACGCCTAGCCTAGCTATACGCCGCCCTCTAAGTCTCCTTATACGTATATGTGGAGGGCGGACGCGTATATATAGAGGGCGGACTTAGGGTTAGGGTTAGGGTTAGGGTTAGGGTTAGGGTTAGGGTTAGGGTTAGGGTTATACTACTAGGGTTGGAATAACGTACGGCTAGTTATATTGGGCTAGGCGTTTAGCTAGGTAACTAATTACTATTACGTTACCTATATATATAGGATACGTATAAGGAGACTTAGAACTATATATATATATAAGGAGACTCGAAGGGCTATATACGGCTAGGCTAGGCGTTAGGCCGAGTAATAGATTACTAATATATTACCTATATATATATAAGATAAATATAGGGAGATTTAGTTATTATTAATACTTATAATTAACGATAACTATAGTAACTTATACCGATAATAATATTCTAGCTAGGCGGCGTACGGCTAGGCGTTAGGCTAGGCGTTAGGCCGGGTAATAGGTTACTAATATATTACCTATATATATATAAGATATATATAGGGAGATTTAGAACTATATATACGTATAAGGAGACTTAGAGGGCTACGTACGGCTAGGTATTAGGCTAGGCGTTAGGCCGGGTAACGGGTTACTAATAGATTACCTATATATATATAAGATATATATAGGGAGATTTAGAACTATATATATATATAAGGAGACTTGGAGGGCTACGTGCGGCTAGGCGTTAGGCTAGGCGTTAGGCTGGGTAATAGGTTACTAATATATTACCTATATATATATAAGATATATATAGGGAGATTTAGAACTATATATGCGTATAAGGAGACTTAGAGGGCGGCGTACGGCTAGGCTAGGCATTAGGCCGGGTAACGGATTACTATTATATTACCTATATATATAAGGTGCGTATAAGGAGACTTAGAACTATATATACGTATAAGAAGACTTGGAGGGCTACGTGCGGCTAGGCCTTAGGCTAGGCGTTAGACTACGTAATCTATTACTTTCGCGTTACCTATATATATATATATAAGGTGTACGTAAGGAGATTTAGAACTATATATACGTATAAGGAGACTTAGAGGGCGGTATATAGCTAGGCTAGGCGATAGGCTAGGTAATAGATTACTATTACGTTACCTATATATATAAGGTGCGTATAAGGAGATTTAGAACCATATATATATATAAGGAGACTTGGAATAACGTACGGCTAGATACGTAGGGTTGGTTAACCTACTACGATTATATTATAAATATATATATAGATAAGTAGAATAATAATTAGGATGAGGGGAAGGTTAATAGGAAGAATAATATATAGAATAATAGATAGAATAATAGATAGGATAATAAGTAGAATAGTAAGTAAAACAATAAGTAGAATAATAAGTAGAATAATAAGTAGAATAATAAGTAAAATAATAAGTAGAATAATAAGTAGAATAATAAGTAGAATAATAAGTAGAAGTATAAGTAGAATAATAAGTAGTATAATAGGTAGGTTAATAGTAAGAATAATATATCGAATAATAAGTAGAAGAATAGATAGGGTAATAGATAGGATAATAAGGTAAACAATAAGTAGAATAATAAGTAGAATAATAAGTAGAATAATAAGTAGAATAATAAGTAGAATAATAAGTAGAATAATAAGTAGAATAATTATAATAAGGATATAATAATAATAATTATAATAACAATAGTAAAGATTGGAATTGTAGTATAATTTTTGTTTATATTTGAAATATATTATAAATTGATTAATTATATAGGTACCTTAATAAAGTTTTCAACTTCCGAATTTATACTTAGGTATTAATATATTAACCAAATAGCTCTTTTCTCCTCAATTTGATATTTAGAGAGTCTATAATATATTAGTATATAGTTTTAATTAAAATAGTATTATATATACCCTTCTTGGTTCTTCTAGCTAATATAGCGGCGTATCTTTATTCGCAACGAAAGATGTATAGATATCTATAATCTTCCGATAGAATACTAGTCGATTAGTAATACGTTAGTATAACGAGGCTAATATATACCCTTTAAATTCCGATTCTCAACTTTATTTATAGCCCTACGCCTTACTGTATCTGTAACTATAAGACTATAGCGTGACTTTATATATTGACGAAGTATAGTATTAGAGGAAGCCTTAACCTAATACGATATTAATACTTTACTTATAGTTTATTAATATAAGGCGTATAGCCTACGTTATAAAGACCGGTACCTTTCTTATCGTTAGGGTCGTCGATAACTTTAATACGGTAGAAGCGCTCTCCGACTATAGGTTTATATTTTTCGTCGGCCTAATATATTAGTATCGTTATAGAAGTAGATTAGGGGTAGAAAAATATACTCGGGGTTGAATTATACTATATCTAAGTAGGGCCTTCTCTAGAGCTAGATATACTATATAGGCTAGCTATAGTATATTAGTATATTAATAATATATTAAAGATACGTTACTAATAGTAGCTCTATAGCTAGTATTAGTAGAGGACATGTTGACGTGAAGGTATAATAGAGTCGAGGAAATATAATAAGGATAGTTAGTAAATATAATAGTTAGGTTTAGACCTAATAAGCCGGGGTTTAGCCGAAAATCATATGATATAAGACTAATAATAATAATAAGAAACTAATTTTATTAATAATTAGGATAATAATTAAGTTAATAGGTAGGTTAATAGGAAGAATAAGATATAGGATAATAAGTAGGATAATAAGTAGAATAATAAGTAAAA